>CAUYQU010080908.1:0-163458 GCA_963574635.1 Cheracebus regulus | reverse complement strand
ATTTGCCCACCTTGGCCTCCCAAAGTGCTGAGATTACAGGGTTAAGCCACCATGCCCAGCCTATAGTTGACTCTTAAACAGTGTGTGTCCATTCGTATTTAGATTTCCTTCTGCCTCTGCTACCCCTGAGACACCAAGACCAACCACTCTTCTCCCTCCTCCTCCTCAGCCTATGCGATATGAAGACCACAGGGATGAAGAGTTTTATGATGATCCACTTCCATGGAATGAATAGTAAATATTTTTGTTATTCAAAAATCAATTGTGTTTTGAATGTAAAACGTGGTCCCCATTGTGAGGGTCAAACAAAACACCTCTGCAGGCTAAGTTAGCTTGTGAACTATAGTTGGAGACTTCTGGTTTACAGGGTGAGCTAGGCTTGCATTCCAGAAACGCTGTCTCCTCCAGGCCTGCCAGGCTGTGGACTGACCAACTCTTTAGGCACAGAGTTCTTCATCTTAGCTCACTGGCTACCACGGGTCACATCTTGAGAGATGAGTCATAGCCTCTTTGCACTGAGAAGAAGCTTGCTCTGCGGTTCTTTCTTTTAAGTCAAGACTGTTCAAGCTATGCCATGGGCTCTAAGAAAATGTCCCTGTCATCTTGGCATGGCTTAGTCCGGTGAGGTTTCCATCCATTTGTGCTGTTGGACAGGGCAGAATTGGAGCCCCTGTCCTGGGCCCAGAGCAGGGGTGCAAGAGGGGCTATTGCTAGGTAACCACATGTTTTCTGTGTCCCTGGGATCCTTATACTTTTAGATAAAAATGTTTCCATATTATGTTGAGAAAAAATGTAGAATGCTACCCTGCTTCCAGGGAGAGAAGGAACATTTTGTCCTTTTTTAATGGCTCTCAAATAATGAAATGCCATAGGGTTTCTTAAATTATAAAATATGTTTGCACATTGTACAGATTAACAATTATATTTCTACCCTCCAGACAAAAACAAACAAAATGATAAATACTAAAATAGTCACATCCAGTTGTCATCAATGCATGAAAGTCAGTTTTTAAAATTCTCGACTTCTCCCTCGTTTTCTTCTTTTCTCTGTATGTGTTTCCTTCTTCAGCCACTTCATATTCTGGCAATTCCACCTTCATAACTTGAACTGATGTTCAACAGACCTTGCAAGAGGACATTTTCCTTATCCCTAACCCAAGGGTCCTCTTTAATGGATTAAGCTTTTGTTGACTTTTTCAAAGTGACTGAAAATATGTTGAGAGCCCTGGGATTTAAATCCACATGTGTCATCACCAACCAACCGTGAGACTAGGAGATTCCCTAACCTTTCTGGGATCCATTTTCTCTGTGTAAAATGGGCGGGTGGAAATATGCTGCAGAGCAAGCTAATATGCGAATGTAGGCGGGGAGTATCACTGTGCAGGCAAAGAATTCGCTGCTACAGCCTCCACGGGAATAGCGTCTGGGACATGTATTTGCTGATTATATGACTAAATTGGAAAAACAGTTCAATAGGTGCATATTGAACAGATCGTCCGGAAGCACATTTATATAGGAAATGTAGAATATTACATTCAGGATTTTATTAACATAACTTTTAAACTAAATTATAGCCTCATTCCTCTGGTTGATTCCCCAGGCCGTTTTATCCTCTTCATGACTTTCTTATGGAGCCTGCTAACAAATTCTTTATATTTTTCCAATTTTTTTCTAAAACAATTTTACTTCATCTTTAAATGAAACTTCAAATAGACAAGAACTTCACTTATATCCTACAATTTACAAGCAATTATTTTATTTGTCTCTGTTTACAAATATTTATTGATGTATAAAGCAACTTACGTAATTGTGATAAGCATTTTGTATTTTTACTTATTGAATCAATATTTAGCAACAAAATACCTTTTAAGCTTTCTTTTCTCTTTCAAAAATTTTAATGTCAGCAGAGTGTCTCTCACAAGTTATCTCTTTAAGGTTAATACACCATAATTCCTAAAACACTGTCTTGTTAGTGGATATTTAGATAGTTCCTATATTTTAACCTTTTGGACCTGACTACAAATGCCAAGAGGGCAAAATAATCTTACTTACTATGTGTAACTGTTAGGTTTCAGTGCAGACCAAAAGCAGCCTGGCTGCGGTGGCTCATGCTTGTAAACTGAGCACTCTGGGAGGCCAAGGTGGGTTGGTCACTTGAGGTCAACAGTTCGAGATCAGCCTGGTCAACGTGGTGAAATCCCCGTCTCTACTAAAAATATAAAAATTAGAAGGCATGGTGGCAGGTGCCTGTAATCCCACCTACTCAGGAGGCTGAGGCAGAAGAATAGTTTGAACCTGGGGGGCAGAGGTTGCAGTGAGCCAAGATCACGTCACTGCACTCCAGCCTGGGAGACAGAGCAAGACTCTGTCTCAAAAAAGTAAAAATAAAATAATAATAATAATAGTAATTTAAAAAGCAAACCAAAAGCACTCTAGGTATTTTAAACAGAAAGGGGCTTAATACAGGAACTTGGTGCTCACAAAGTTTTCATAAAGGCTAAAGGCTAAAGACAGAGGAATCAGAAGACTGTCAAGAATGACTGTCTCCAAGAAGAGAACACCCAGGAAGCCGGGTTAGAAAGCTGCTGCCGCCACTGCTACCCCACCTCTTAAGACCTGCGACTCTACAGCCTGGCCTAACAGTGGAATGGCCCAAAAGCAAAACTAAGAATGGCCTCCACGCACCTTCTGCTTTCCAGGTTTCATATACATGCATCTATCTTTTGGGACCTAATTCGTACTAAGATTCCTAGCTGCCGGAGACTTTTAAAAATGTCAGTTCTTACGTTTCCAGCCTCTGTAGTGAAGAAAGGCACATTGGGAGGAGGTAGGCATGGATGCTGAAAGCCTACTCACTGCGTCCATCAATGGCTGCATCTCTGGCACCAAGAATAGTGCTTGGCATTTAGATAGCTTGGGATCATCGAAACATTGTGTTGAATTTAGTGCTACTGTTACACATACCAAACTCTCAAAGAGCAAGATAAGACCACTAGATAATCTCCTGTCAGAAAAGTTTTTTTTTTTCTGTCTCTTTGTTACATGGTCACTGCCAAGTTGAAGGAGAGGAGAGTACTAAATATGGAGGAAATGTTTTCACATACTAGTTTATGGAAGCTTCGTGAACACTTACCTAGCATTGGCCTTGGGCAGGACTCTACTGAGCCAGCTGATTGGTAAATTGTGACATTCTTTACGAAATGGTCCTGGATGTTATCCCAGCTAGTCATTAACACAGGAAGGAATATTTGCCTAGGGACTTGACGTATGGTGGGATTTTAGCAGCTGGAACAAGATGAGCAAATGTCAAGGCAAGAAAGTTCATGGTCTATTCATGGATGGTGCTAAGTTCACTGCAGTTTTAAAATAAAGATTGCTCGAGAAGGTGTTATAAATTTATAAATTGAATTGCATATCCCCCTAAAAGCCTTAACCCTCAGTGTCTCAGAATGCCACCTTATTTGGAGATAGGGTCATTACAGATGTGATTAGTTAGAATGACACCATACTTCAGGAGGGAGGGTCCCTAATCCATTATGACTGGCATCCATGTAAAATGGGAGGAATTTGGGCACAGACACACACACAGGGAGAATGTCATGTCAACGTGATGCTGACCCCCTACAAGCCAAGGGGAGAGGCCTGGAACAGATCCTTCCCTCTGAAAGATCAACCCCAATTGACCCTCTGATCTTGGACTCCTAGCATTCAGAACTGTCAGACAATACATTACTATCATTTAAGCCATCCAGTTTGTGGCAGCCTTGGCAAAAGAAAACAGGAAGAGTATAATAGGATAGGTGGTTGAGAAAGGCAATTTGAGGTCATATCAAGAAATTTGGATATTTTGTATAGAAACGACATGTAGAGAGGAGAGAAGACAAGACTGGTCATTTGGGGGCAGAAAAGAGAAGGGAATACGCCTTGTGTTCCGGGAAGATGGCATGGGCAGGAAGGGAGGCTGGGAGCCCTGTGGGCTTCCCTGTGGTCCAGGCAGGAGATGCAGGGGCTGGGCAGAGGAAGGTCGGTGGGACGGGAGACTTGGTTGCTGATGGACTTGATTGTGCTGGCGGGGAGGTGGTGAACCAGGCTCAGGGGTTCCAGCCTGGCCAGAGCAAGGAGAAGAGGTTGCTGGGGCTTCATTTGGAATTCAGAAGTTTGCGAAAAAAAAATCTCTCCATGTGGGAAGTTCTCAGATGGTAGTAAGTTTGGAACAGACCCTCAAGGCAATGCTGGAGGTATCTGTTCCAGAGTTGGCAACTTTGGGGTGAAGCTGAAGCTGCCACTGTGGGCAAAAGCGCCAGCTGGGTAATACAGTGAGGGAGAAGAGTGCAGTGTCTGCCATAAAATGGGTCCCTCAGGAGAGATGCTCAGAAGTGAGATGAGTGGGCCAAGCCCATGCATATTTTTATGCTCTTACTGTGTATTGCCAAAGGGGTTTCCAAAGGACTGTACCAATTTATAATGCTGCAAACTAGCATTGGACAAGTAAATCTTTTCCCATTGGATTTTAAAATCTGTTTGTGTTCAGTACTTGAAGCCATTCTGATTTGCTGGGATAAAACTTATTTCATCAAGATAAATAAGTCTTTGAATGCATGACTTACTATCCTGTGTCAGAATGGGGCTGTGGCTCGAGTGCTTTGATGTTCTATGCACCATCAACATCCACATCACTATCACCGTCAACAGCACTGCCATGTTCACTGGAGAGCTGGGGCTCATCCTGTGTTCTGTGGCAGGTTGCCAGGGAAGCTGTCAGCCCATGGGAGTGATGAAAGTTTCTGTATCTGTCCCCTGTTCTTCCCAGCGTCTAGTTAATTCTAGGACCCCATGTCATGAGGAACCTAGAGTCAGGCTGGTCGTGCGAGAAACTGGAGTGAGGTTGGTTGGGAACTTCAAGGAAAGGGAGCAGAAGCTCAGGCAACAAAGGAAAAGAAGGCCAGGCAGGAAGGACCCTGAGGCAGTGATAGTGCCCAGAGCACGGCTTCCCTGACACCACAGTTCTGTTCCACTGGAGTGTCCCTCGCAGACAAACAAGCGCGAGAGGGTAATTCCATGGTTTCACACTCTCTTACAATATGACCTGTGATTACCAGCCTAAAGCACTATCCATCAGGTCAGTGGTCCTGGACTGTCTTCCTAAGAATGCAGCACACAGCTCAAGCATGATCCAGGGGGCCTGACATGGGTGCACTTGGAGGAAGAGGCTGAGGCTTGAGTGGGAAGGGACAGCATAGCCCAGCCTCACCGAGGGAGGCATTCTGAGAATGACTGGACTGGCATGCTGCTTGTTCTCTTATGCTGTGTCTCCCTTACAGCAGTCATAGGCCTAATTCATTGCCAGACACAGACAAATGCCCCCACCATCGCAAACGCTGCCTAATGCACTCACCTCTACCACAGCAGCAATTACGTCCACAGAGAACAATTTGTAGGTTGAACTTTTTTGCTTGCTGTGAGGCTTCTATTAGTCTTCACCAAGTGCAGTTATTATGATGTACATGCTATGTTTTAATTAGTTTTTGTGTATCTGTTTACCCAATTAGCAGCATTTTTCCAGGAGCATGATTGGTGGAGTTCAGCTAATGACGTGCGTATGTGCACATGGAGTGAGGAAGAGGATTGATGGTCACACACATGTGGCCAATAAAACATTTGATAAGCAATTTTCTGTTTTTAATAACGTAAAACATTTTAAGGGAAGAGAACCAGGGAGGAAAATAAATCTGTTTTTATAGAGCAGGAGATGCAACAAAACACCATACGAGAAGGCCAAGTAGGTCTTCAATAAAATCATCATCATAGGTGATTTCGATTATTCCAAACTAATTGACAATCTCTAAGGAATTCTGCTCCACAACCTTTCTAAGAAAGTGACACACAGACAGCGTGGCTATCTTCTGATTCAGAAACTCCTCAGAGCAAAATTCCTTATTTCTCACTGCCAACCAAGATGGTGCCTGCAAATTAGAATTAGCCAAGACACCAAGGTCAAATAGGGTTGCAGATTTATTACAAAGATGACAGGAGATTTAATTTAAAACCAGTATTCCTCTCTGCTGCTGAGAAAGTGGCTTCCATTGAATGGTGCTTGCTGGCTGACTTTAGATTTGGTGGAAGTCTTCCAATTGCTTCCCAAGGTACTCAGGCGCTTCCTGGAGCCTCGCTTCCTTAAGTAGGGCTATCTTTTGAGTAATACATCATTGGTGTGTCCTGTGCAGATTATTACACTAGTATATCATTAGAGCAACAACTTGCCCTGGTGATGGATGGCTAGTAGAGTCTGGGAGGTGCCGTTCACTCCGTGATGGACTGCTCCCTTATTCTGATGTATACTCACCGTACTGCCCATGGGTCTTTTGCGAAGGGGAAGAAACAGGCTGCCAAGTGGGTTTTGTTTACAGAAGCACAAAGGAAGCTCTTTACAGTGGAGGTTCCACGTAGATCATCTCAGATGAAATTATATAAATCCTCTAAAAAGCCAGGATCTTGGGCAAGCACTATTGAATGTTTGAAAGACAGTCACCTCTGTAGGAGATGGATGCCTTGGCTATTTGAGCAATAATGGATTCTCTGTGATTTTCGATGAATGCGTTACTCTTGGTATCCCACACACCCATTTTCAAACTGGACCTCTAGTATCCCTATTTTCTAACAGATGAGCACCACTCTTAGGTAAGCAGGGCATTCTTCAAATCCAACTCCATCTGTCATAAGCAGGGCTTGAATTTCTGCCTTGCTTAGTTGTAGATTACAGGCAGATCCTGGGGTTCAAAAAGAGGGGTGCCATATTCATTTGTGGGTGCCATTTATACCCCATCAAGTCTCTTGCTATCCATAATCATCCAGCATGTCATTTAGCAAATCAACCAATGTTTCCCTAAATCTTCATGCAATTCTTTTAAAAGGGGCTGGTAGTGCAAGGCCACACTTGGGACATCTTTCTCCCCACTTTGGATGTTGCTCTATAGCCATAGTTTAAGACTATCTCAAGGGGAATTTTAACATATTGGCTTGCACGTTTTGAATACCTCTAAAATGATTAAGAATAGTAACCTCCTGGTACAGAGTGTTTTAAATTCTAAAAGCATAGTCGCATCTTAATTCAGTTTGGATAGCTCTCCTCACATCCTCCTATCACATAGATTGGGCAAGTGCTACAGTGCCCATGCCAGGGAAGGTGCTGACACCACGCCCCTTTGGGCAGAACCAGGGTTGGACATACTCCTCCACGGCACCAAGCCCCATCTCTTCCCATTGTACCACCTGCCTGCCCCTTTCACCAATGAATCATTTCAGTATCCCTAAAACTTTTAACAATGCTTCAAAGCAAAATCCCTGGGAGAATCAGCCACAGCTTTGTGAAATAAAATCATGTGTAGGGCCATGTTGCCAGAGTCAATGGAGTTATTTTAGCTGAAACTAAAATTTCTAAAGTGAAGTAATCAGGGAGCTCAAAGCACCTGAAGGACCTAAAAGCTGCCGAAACCACAATTGGACTGAAATCCATGCACATTTAAAATCCCTGTTGTATCCAGTTAAAAATATATTCGTTTTTCACATAGAAATATTCTTGAAACTCGACAGGCTGACATCATCCTGCTCTGCCCCTTATAAATAAATAGTGCCCAAGTCTTGGACACTGCAGGCTCTGCTTCTGTTTAATTAAGGTGTGTTAAGGGTTGACTGGTCCTTTCTGTGGCTGGCTTCCCTGGATGAGATCCTCCCTGGGGCCATTCTCCCCTGCCAGGTGTCACCGCCCAGGTATAGCTCATGGTACTCCAGGCTTACCACTGAACTGTCATAGAGTGCCTGGGAATTTCTACCCACTGGAAGTGAGGGCTCCTCCATCCTGATATGTGACTGTTCAATGTCACTCCAGCTGCCATCTGATCCCCACCTAGCTGAAAGAAAGCTGACTCACCGGGCTCAGCGTCCATGTCTCTCTCCTTTCTCTCCTGACTCAGGCACAGTGGTTGCTTATGTAGAGTAGCAAAAATAATTTTTCCTTTAGCCTTGATAGTTCTTAGCTGGGGCCCCCTAACAAAACCAGATTAACAAAAGGAAAAACAAGGAGACATTTATTAATGTGTATACCTCATGTATGCATGGCAGACACCCAAAGAATAAATAGTAAATCTCAAAGAGGTGACCTAGATCTCTGGCTTATACAGCATCTTCAACTAAAACAAAAAGAGAAGGGTGTAAGGGAGGCAAGTTATGGGAAACTAAATGCCACTTAGTAAAGTTTGTTATGTAGAGTCCTCGGGTGCTGCCTCCAGAATGATGAGGGTGTCAGGTTTCTGGTGAGTGATCAGTCTTTGTCCTTCTATGATAAGAGGGGAGCAGGGAAACCTTTAAAGTTATGTCCCACCTTTTAGCAAATAGTGGGGAGGACAAAGAGCTTTTCTTGTGTCTGTTTTGCAGGTGCCTACAGCTCAAAATAATCCTATTGTCAAAGTGGTGTATTTTGGGAATGTCGCATTCTGCTGCCTTCACTTAGTCTAGGAGGACCCAGGGACAATGCCAGCAATGGCAAACCTGCCATCCTGGAATGATTGTGGAATCCACATTTTGGTTTAGGCAGTCATTTAAATTTAACCAACAATTCAACTTCAAACCTTGGAACAAAGTTAATTTTACACCTTTTTTTTTTTTTTTTTTGAAACTGGGTCTCACTCTGTTGCCCAGCGGTGAAATCACAGCTCACTTCAGCCTCAAACTCCTGGGCTCAAGGATCCTCCTGGCTAGGCCTCCAAAAGTGCTGGAATTACAGGTGTAAGCCACTGCATCTGGCCTAATGTTACACTTTTTAAGAAGTATTACACAACAGACCCCAGTGTATAGTGCTCCCCTCCCTGTTGGGGGGAGATAGCATGGGGAGAAATGCCAGATATAGGTGAAGGGGAGGAAGGCAACAAATCACACTGCCACGTGTGTACCTATGCAACAATCTTGCATGTTCTTCACATGTATCCCCAAACCTAAAATGCAATTTTAAAAAAATAAATAAATAAAAAATAAAAATAAATAAAAAGAAGTATTACACATACATAGTCCAAAGTTACAGAGTAATAATGAACTTTAAAAAATGCAGCAATGTCCCCATCTTCTCCCAGAGGCAAGCCCTTATAACCAGTTCTGTTTTAGTTACATCTAAGGTTGCCTTCATAGCCCTCAATGTTATGCATATACCTTCTTGGCATATCAACTTTAAGTACCTTCTCCACTGTTAGGTTTTTAGTCAGAAATTCTTTTGTCATTGATAACATTTACAACAGAAATCAAAATATGCACAATTCACTTATTACAATCCACCCTTAATATGGCTTGGCTGTGTCCCCACCCAAACTTCATCTTGAATTGAACTCCCATAATTCCCATGTATTGTGGGAGGGACCTGGTGGGAGATAACTTAAATCATGGGGGTGGTTCCCCTATACTGTTCTCATGATAGTGAATAGTCTCACGAGATCTGATGGTTTTAACAGGGGTTTCCGCCTTTGCATCTCCCTCATTTTCTCTTGACACCACCATGTAAGAAGTGCCTTTTACCTCCACCGTGATTCTGAGGCCTCTCCAGACGTGGAAGTGTAAGTCCAATTAAACCTCTTTTACTTTCCTGCCTTGGGTATGTCCTTATCAGCAGTGTGAACATGGACTACTACAAATTTTATTTGGTATTTTAAAGACTTTTTGGATACTGCAGGGACCATACTGCTCCATCTCCCTCGTCCCATCCCTTGTGTGTTCGTCATTGATTTTTCTTCTCCATATGCTCTAACTGCCAGGAGGCATTGTTTTAAATGTTGCCTTAAACCGGCCATATTAATTTATATTTATTCACATCTTCATCTTTTCTGAAGCTCTCCCTTCCTTCTTACAGTTCTTTGCTTCTATCCAACGTGACTTTCCTTCAGCCTGGAGAAATTCCTTTGGTATGTTTTTAGTATGGTTCTATTGGTAATAAAAATCTCTCAGTTTTTGTCTGAAAATGTCTTTATTTTGCCCTCATTTTTTTCTTTAATCCATAAAGCTTCTCTTTTGATTTTTTTAAAATGTTGAGTATTTCTTAGGTATAGTTATGTGCATAAATCTTAAGTTCATAGCTTGATACACTTCTAATATGTCACCAAGATCCAGAATAAAACATAGAGCATTGGTAGTGCCCCAAAATACTCCCTCAAGGCTCTAGCAGTTGTTAGTTCTTCAAAGGAAACTACCATTCAATTATCACCCTAGTCGAGTTTTGTCTGGTTTTGAACTTCATAGAAAGAAATCCAGAATATGCAGTCTTTTCTGTCTGGCGTCTCTCCTCCCACATTATGTCTGTGAGATCCACCCATGCTATGGCCTGAAACCATGGGCCATTCTTTTTTATGGCTGTGCAGTATTCCATAGAGCAGCTATACCACAATTTATGTATCTATTTTACTCTGGATGGACACTTGGGCTCTTTCCGGTTTTAACTATTATGAATAATGCAGCTATAGACATATTTATGCATGTCATTTGTTGAACATTTGCACTAATTTCTCTAGCAGTGAGATTGCTGGGTTGCAGCATTTACATATCTTTAGCTTTGGTGAATACTGCCAAAGAATTTAAGAACATGATTTTATCTCTTCAGGGACGCACCGTCAATGTGAGTGTTCCAATTGATCTATTCTCTCTGAAGCCTGATGCCTGTAGTCTTCATCTGCATTATAAGAACCTTGGTCTCTACAACCTTTTATTTTAACCCAGACACTCCTTTCTATTGATTCTAGGCCTTTAGATAATAACTCTTTCAACCAATTGCAAATCAGAAAATCTTTGAGTCCACCTATGACCTGGAATGTACTCCGCCTCACTGCACTCCTGATACCTCCTTCCCCAACACCACTTCAAGCTGTCCCGTGTTTCCAAATGGAACCTATGTACATTTTACATATACTGATGGATGTCTTATGTCTTCCTACAGTGTATAAAATCAAGCTGTAGCCTGGCCACAACACATGTTGTCAGGATCTCTTGGGGCTGTGGCACAGGCTGCGGTCATTCACATTTGGCTCAGATTAAGTGGCTTCAAATATTTTATGGAGTTTCACTCCTTCAGTCAGCACCAGTATAGATGGGGTGTAGTGGTAGCTCTTGTGATTTGACTCTGTTTCCCTGATGGCCAAACATGCTGAGCTGTTTTAGACTCCACTGGGATGTCATCCTCTATGAAGTGCCTATATACGTCTTCTCAATTTTCTATTAGGATAGCCGTTTTTTTTTTCAATTTGTAGGAGCTCTTTACATAAAAGTTCTTTTTAAAAAGTAATCTTTATCTATCCAAGGTCATAAGAATATTCCACTATGTGTTCTTCTAGAAGCTTGACTTATTCTTCATATCAGATACATCTTGAACTCATTTTATATGTAGTATTTGATATAGTCCTTTTTTTTCCTATACAGCTGCTGTGGTTTGAATGTTTATGTCCTCTCCAAAATTCACATGTTGAAACTTAGTGACCAATGTGATAATATGGTCATCCCTCAGTATTCATAGGTAAGTGGTTCCAAGACCCCCATATTAAAATCCCAGCGCTCAGTCCTTTATATAAAATGGTGCAGTATTTGCCCATAAGCTATGCACATGCTCCCACATATTAGATTATCTTGATTACTTACAATATTTGGTAGATTGTGAATGATATGCAAATAATTTTTATTGGGTGGGTGCAAAAGTAATTGTGGTTTTTGCTGTCAAAAGTAATGGCAAAAACTGCAATTACTTTTGCACCAGCCTAATATACTGTATTTTTTAACTGGCTTTTATTGTTTTTTTTTTTCACTTATAATACCTAATACAACATAAATGCTATCTAAATAGTTTTTATACTGTATTTTTTAACTGGTCTTTTTTTATTGTTGCAATGGTTATTTTTATTGGTTTCTCTTTTTTTCAAATATTTTCTATTTGAGGTTGGTTGAATCTGCAGATACGAAACTTGTGGATAGGAAGGGCTGACTGTACTGAGGTGAGGCCTTTAGTAGGTAATTAAGTCACGAGGACAAGCCCTAGTGAACGGGAAAGAGGCTTCACACCGGGTCCGGCTTTCTTGCCCTCCTGTGTTCTGCCACATGGGGGCGTAGCAGCAGAACACCATCTTGCAAGCTGAGAACAGCCCTCGCCCGACACCATGGCAGCTCCTTGACTGGGACTGCCCAGTCTCCAGAACTGTGATGTGTTAACTTTTTATATTATTTCCACAAATATTAATCTAATTAAGCATTTTTCTTTAATAGGATCAATTTTGGCAAATTTTCAAGTAAGTTAGGGATTTCGTCTAGGTTTCCAACTCATTTGTTTAGAAGTCAGTAAAGTAATATCTTAATTTAGATTTTTTTTGAGTTCCAGTGGTTGTTTTCATTACTTATTTCTTATTTTATAGAGTCATTGCTCCTATTTTGATTATATTAGCTAGTGGCTTTGCAGTTTTGTTAATAAAAACAATATTTTGACTTACTATTAGATATATTGTTTTTTCTTTTCTACCTCATCAACTTCTACTTTTACCCCTATCGTTTTCTTCCATATTCTTTCTATGGATTGCTTTAGTCTCATTTTTTAGTTTTTTGGGGGTTAGAAATTTAATTTATTTATTTGTATCCTTTTATTTAAAAATATATTTGAGGCCATACATTTACCTTTAATAACTATTTTAAATATGTTTCATACAAATAGATATGCAGCATTTTCATTAACATTATCTTTCAAAAATTTTGTAATTTCTGTATTTACAGTTTTACTCAGGAATTATTTAAAAGAAAGCTCCTTACTTTCCAGATGGTAAGGACTTTTAAAATTCTATTATTATTTCTAGTCTTGAATAAAACAGTATTGCTTATAATATTACTATTTTTTAGAAAATTGACTGAATCTGTCTTTGTAAGTTAACATATGATTAATGTTTGTGAATTACATTAGTTTGCTCAGGCTGCCATAACTAAATACCACAGACGGAAGAGCTTACACACAATTCTGGAGGCTGAAGGTCTGAGATCAGTGTGCCAGCATGATGGGTTTCTGGTAAGGGCTCTCTTCCTGGCTTGTAGATGGTGGCCTTCTGTCTGCGTCCTCACATGGCCTTTCCTCTGTGTGTGCACACTGAGCTGGTGTCTCTTCCTATAAGGACACTAACTGTATGCATCAGAACTCTACCTTTATATGACCTTTTTCTTGTAACTTTATTTCCATAATGATCCTGTCTTCAAATACAGTCACACTGGGGTTTAGGGGTTCAACACATGAATTGGAGTGTGGGAGAGGAAGGCACAAACATTCAGTCCATAGCACAAGTATCCCCTTAGCACTAGAGAAGTACCCTCTCCCTCCCCGTGCATCCTCAGGAGTTACAGCCCAAGACTCCCCAACGGATGCCTGAAACCACAGATAGTACTGGACCCTGTATCTTCTGTGTGTATAGTATCAGAGGCAATCTGTCCTTCCATGTTTCATGCCCTGGTGTTTCTTTTGCACTGTTAAGAATGTTATTTCTATTGGGCCTCTTCTTCCAGAAGCGATCATTTCAATAGCAGTTGACTTGCTTTAGATGGTATCCGTTCTCCTTGATCAACTTCAACTCAGCAGATGCAGCCTCTCCAGTAATTTTCATATTTTTCAGTCCACACCTGAATCTGTGTAACTACTCCTTACTTGGAGTAAGTGGCTTGATGTCACTCTTTTCAAGGGATCCCTTGCTGAAGTCTTCACGTAGATTCAGTACTTTCCGGCACAACACATTGTCATCATCAGTTGGAGTTTTCATGTCTTCCACCCACAAATGCAATGCCTTTTCTTTCTTAACTAACTTATCACACACTGTGTCTGGAACTTTTGTGATTTGAGGTGTGACAGAAACACTGACATAATCTTCTTTTTTTCTTCTTTACAATTTAACCAATAGAAGATTCATTCTTACTGGAGATCTTAGCAACTTCAGCATAGGATTTTTGTTTTGTTTTGTTTTCTTATTAAGTTGAGAACTTTCACCTCTTCTCTTAAAGGAAGCACATCACGGCTTCTCTTTGGCAAGTCTGAACTGCCAGCATCACTACTTTTGCATGTGAGGGCTGTTATTAAGTAAAATGAGAGTTACTTGAACACAAATACTACCATCCCATCCCAGCTGATCTGATAGTCCAGACGGCTATGAAGTGACCAATGGGCAGCTAGTGCAGGCATCAACGACACTCTGACAAAATGATTCACACTCGGGGTGGGATGCAGCAAGACAGCAGATTTCATCTCACTACCCAGAACAGCATTCAATTTTAAATGTATATATTATTTCTGGAATTTTCCATTTCATAAGTTAAGACCTCCGTTGGTCTTGGATAACTGAAACTGCAATGAATCCAATGTGAGAGTGGCCTACTGAATTTTATTGTATAAAGTTTGATATAGTGAGAGAGAAAAATAGAGAGGAAATATCTCACCATATTATGTTTAAGTATTATACATCCTTGCTAAATTTTTTTGTCCCCTTGATTTAACTTGTACTAAGAGTGATGTTTTAAAGACTCCATTTATTGGTGTGTTTCTTTCTGTCTCCTAATACCACCTGTAAAATACACTTCATAAAAGTGGAAGTGGTTGCTCTACCTTTTTCATCCACAAGCATTTGTGTTTTTTGTCTTTGTTTCTAATTATGGTATTTTTTTAACACTCAAAAGTATCCTTTGTCATATTTCATTTTCTTTTTAGCATGAATTCTACTTTTTTCTAAGATCAGGAATACAAGCCCTGATTTCTTATTTTTTCTATTTGACGAGTATTCTTTTGACTGCCCTTTATTTCAGACTTTCTAAATAACATATGTTTTGAGATGTATCCTTTATATACGTTATAAGATTGGGTCTTGCTTTGTGAGAAAAGCCAAGTATCTTTTTCTTTAACAGCTGGGTTAAATCCATCCACATTTACTAATACTACTGATATGTTTGGTCTCACCTTTGTCATACTCCATAATTGCTAAATGTATTATGTAATATTTGCTGTGTTTTTGTCTCCACAGGATGTGTTTTAATTGCTTTTTTCTTTTGGTATTTAGGGGAGTCTGTTTTTGCTTGAATGCTTGCTTTAATGTACTTAGTTCCTTGGATTTTTACAATTTAATTGTTTGCTGTCTGGTTATTCTTCTTTAATGGTATCCTTGACTCTCACTTAGTACCTACACAATTAAAAATGAGCTTGTTCTACATTCTCTTGTCCTCTTCCTTGTGCCCTTATTTTTAGCTGCATTATTTCTGCCTCCTCCTATCATATAAGATCTGGATATTACTTTTCCACCTAGTTTTAATGTTACATCTATAATTAAATGCACACAGTCGATTCTTTTACTGCTATTTTCTCCAGCATTCTTTGAGTTGTTGCATGTTTAAAATTTTTCCTATGGCTTTGATATTTGAAATCATGAAAAACAGCATGACTGGAAATCACAATTTTGGCTCATAATTTATTTCCTTGAGTTACTTGACAATGCTGTTCAATTTTACTTTTCTTTGCATATTACTGTTTAGAATCCTGGCACTAAATTATTTTATGCTTGTAAGCAATTTGATCCATTTGTTTGAAGAGCCTTTGAATATTTTTTTATCTTTATCTTTAAAATCTAACAATTTTACTTAAATAGGTATCAGAATTCATCATTTTGGGTCAATTCTCCCAGGTACCCTGGGATCTCTTTCCCATACAGGGCAAGGTCTTTTCTTTCCAGAAAGTTTAACTGGAGTATAGTTTTCAGTATTAGTTCTCTTTCATTATTTGATTTCCAGGTTCAGGGACCCCAATATGTTGGACTTCCTTTTACTGTCTTCCATTTCAATCACTTTCCCTCTAAACGTTTCTCTTCCTCCTCTTTTTTCTCTTTTTTTAATCTCATTTTTTTTCTCTCAGCTTTCTAATTTTCTTTTCCTGTATACTCCTCATTACATTTTCATTCAAATGTGTTCTCTCTCAGGCACCATGAACTGGAGATAGTATTTTTGATATGATGTTTGTCTTTTTTAATATTTCTTTTCTAAGTTTAGCCAACCCTTGTTTTACATCTTCTCTTTTTAAATCTTAGAAAATTTATTTTTCATGTTGTTTTTTACATCACCAAATACTGATTTAATGATACTTAATTCAGTTTAGAACTTTTTCTTACATTTTTCCTCTGTTTTATGGCTATTTGAGGCAGAGAGGAGGAAAATTCCTGTCGGGTGACATATTTTGATTTTTGTTGTTGTTCGATCCTTAGAGGAGCTTTAAACATGGAGGTTTCTTATGTTCCCATCATACGTGTACATGGTTGGTGGCTTGGGATAATTTACAAGACCATTCTCTTCTTATGTGTAGTGCAGTTTTTTCAATGAATGGCTTCTTTTTGGGGCGAGGGTGTGCACACTTCGATTTTATTTTTATTTCATTTAGTCTTCCAGAGCCCTAAATTTCCTTTCTTGTTTACTTTTCCTTCATCATCCAGTCTCCAAAGTCTCTTTCCTTTTATTTTTCTTCCTTCAGAAACATTTTTTTTTTCAAACTGCCATAGAAATCCTATGCCCACTTTTAAGTGTGTTTCCTCTGGTCAGCACTCTTATCTACAAGGATTCTTTTTCAGTATTACCACACTTTCAGTGAACTTTCTATTTCTGAGGGATTTATCTCAATTTACCTTGTTCATTCTTATGCAGGTTTTCCAGAGCTCTACCAGTTCTCTCAGCAAAGGTTGGTGGTAGAAATTCAAGAAATAATCTGCTGTTTAGTTTTGGAATTTTGATGTTTATTTTTCATGTAATTAGAAGTATTCAGTGTTCTCTCTTTTTTCTAATTTTGCAGAAAGCTTGAGATTTATATGATTTTATTTGCTGTTTTTGTAATTTTGTCATGTTTCTGGGATATGTGTGGAGGGATTCTTATTTCAGTAGTCTCTATTACTTCGGCTACCAGGAAATATCCTCAGTGAAATTTTAATTCATGTGTATTCCCTCTTTAGCTTCTGTTTGTTCATGCAAGACTGCTGTAGAAGGGGAAAAGCTTATATAGATATAGAATAACTGAAGATATATTTTTTCAAAATTTGATTTGTGTAACATAGTGAAAATATTTGATAGTAAGACACAAAATTTGTATAAACAAATGTTATTTAATTAATTTAATTAAGATAGACAATATTGTGTATCTTTCTATTGAAAAAACATAATCAGATGTTTCATTCATATTTCTGTGTTTTGTGACATTTCAAATTCTAGACTGCATGTGGATCTAAAGTAGTTAAACTAGATCTCAATATAAGATTTGTTAATATAATATTTAACATGCTTTCTAGAGATAGGTAACAGCAGTGGAAACAAAAAGGAATAAATAGGATTAGACTATACAATCTGTAGAATTTAACCTTTAACCTTGCCAAGATTTTTTTCAGTGTTCCATGCTCATAAATAATTTCTTAACAGTGACTAGAATTTTGTTTATATAATATAATTACATTGTATAATGAGTCTTCCCATTATGCAGTAATAAAGACAACTGGGAATGTACTTTAGAGAAAGTGCTGAAGTTTAATAAAGATTTAAATTATGGATTCAACAAATACAAAATAATAAGTTTGAACAATATTGTTTATGTGCTCAAGTAATTATTCTCCCATTTTCTTCTAATATCCCATTGTTACTAGAAATTTTATGCCTTATTAATCTTCCTTGACATCTTCCCACAATGTAACATTACTATTAAACACACACACATTACCATATACACATTGACATTCACACACAAACGGGCGATTCATTAGAATTGTTACAAGCATTGATGGTGAGTAGTAGTAAAATTGATATACAATAGAGGTAACAGACATGTTTCTAATCATATAGTGGACTGTTTTCTAGCCTTTTTCTAAACACATGAATTAGGGAAATTAAATGAGGAGGAAATCCTTGTACATGTAAAATATATGAATAAGAGCTGAAGTGATATTTTTTGCATGAATTTTCGAGTTTGGCAGTAATTCAGATTAAAATGATTTTGAACAACACCTGGCAGCCTGACGGTTTCTGTGATATTTCTTTCTAGCCACAGAGAAGTCTGATTAAATGCATCTTCCTGATGGACACTCGTAATTCCTTGTGAGAGGTGTGATTAGTTTAATGTCACCCGAGGAAGGAGGTTAACCTTATTGACTGAAAGGCACTATCTATATGTGACATTTATTCTCTAACCATGAGTAATCAAGTGTTGACTAAAGAATCATTTCACCTGATATTAAATCATAAGTTTTCCTAAAATATTCAGAAAATGTGTAGGCAATGACAGGCAGAAAGGAAATGTTTAGCTGCACATCTTTTCTGTGATACTTTGGATTTTTTTAAGTGCTTTTATGTACACTTTCAAATGCTCTGTCTGGACTTATGTAAAATGGGTATCATCATCCCCTATTTGATAGATGGGGCATCTGAAGCTAAATGACTTGCTAAGATCACTTGGCAGCCTGAGATAACTGGGATTGGGGAAGTGGGCGTTTGTCCCATCAACCAGCATTCTCTCAACTATAACTCTCAGCTTCATTGCCTGCAAATTGAGGTAGCACTCTCTACTCAGTATGTATATAGGAAGCTAGGACTAAATAAAGTATTATAACCAAGGCATCTTTACTCACTTAGCTTCTAAACTGTTTAGACTTCATAGAGAGGTTGTGAAATAAAGTGTGGAAAACAGAGTGAAGGAATGGAACTAATTATTGATCATCCAACTATGGAAGAGACGTTTAATCCTCACATAAACCCAGAATGGTAGGATGGAGTTACCCTCATTTTGTGATGGAGCAGCAATTTGGATGCTCCATCAAAGAAGCAAAAGTCCTTGAAATTCTGGGCTTCTAAAACCATAGCTAACCATTTTTCAGTCAATAGAGGAAGAGCAATTTTCAACCAAGGCTTCAATGTCTAAAATCATTGAGTGCATTTCCTTCCAGACTGCTTTCTGGACCAAATTTCACCTCTGCTCATAAGTCTTGATCAGATCAATATGAACCCAGTGCTCACACTTTCTGACACATTCATCTAAATCATTTTTTTTTCCACTATGGAAAATCTATCTTTAAAACAGGGGCAAAGTATATTTTCCCAAGTCAAAATAGTGCACACAGAAAGTCATATATTTTTTGTCATATGTACTAGACACTTACTATTTTTGCCCAAGGAAGAGTCAGATTTGATTTCTGCAAAAGAAGGGTCAGTAATAAGAAGTTGATGAGTTTCAAATCTGTAGCTAGACTTCTTTAAGCAAGTTCAGTGCATAAAGATGTGGTCCTTGGTCTGAAACCCAGTGCACACAAGCACACACACACACACGAATGCACACACACATCACATACGCACACACTTGCACTTGCACAAGTGAAGGAGAATAAAAAGACTCGTGGCCAAAAAAAAAAAAAAAAAAAGACCCCTTGTTAACGCATTTTTACGCTGACTTACACCATAATTTATGCTTTAACATCAGTATTTCATAGAAAATATTCAGAGAGGTAAAGACATTTATTGCTATTTCTTTTACATTATCCCAGGACACATGCACTGAAAGTAAAGGCCCGATTTCTGGATTCATAGCTTAAGCATAGAAATACGTTTCAGATAGATATTTGACGCAGACCATAATCCTTGATTTATCGGAATTGAATATATGCATTTTTCAGAGACAGCAATTTGGCATTTGAAAATTCAAGGCCAAGTAGGTTAGACAAGTCACATTATTGCTGGCTGTGTTATAGTGGCAGCTATAATTAATATTTTTAAGTGGATCTCTCAAGGATGTTTTGGAATAATATTTTGATCTAGGTTTACAAGCATAAAAACCCTGTTTTCTCTACTGGTCTAAAAGCAAAGATAATTCAGGGGCAGAGACACATTTTCTTTTTGTATGCAGCATGCTCATCTCACAAAAGATATATATGCTTCTTGATATGTATTAAGTTTACTTTTCTGGAATAGTAGGGCTTTCAATTTATACATAGGTCATAAAATAGCTTTGCCAGCATTCTATGTAGTGAGGTTAAAACTGGACCACTAAAATTTTGGAACTGTGGCTAGAATTCTTTTAATCAAAAAAATTCTCTGTGAAAAACCTTAATTAAAAAAAAAAAGAAAATAAATTACTTCCTGGAGGTTGGACTTTGAAATTCTCATATATGTAATAAGCTGAAAAGGCAGGAAAAAAGTAAGTGGGTAGAAATATACCCTTGTGTTACAGCAGGTTGGGTAATTTAGACAGTTCATGGTGGTTTTTTCTTCAACAACTTGATGAAAACTGTGTGTGTGTGTACGTTTAATTTTGATAAAATATAATACTTTGTTATTTTAAATCTTTCTTAAATACAGGGTATAAATATGTCTTTTTAAAGCCTTCTTTGAATACTATTAGAATTCTGTTGGAATATTTCTAACTTTAAAATTTTATGTTTGGTATAACTCAATTTATATCACTGCTCTCTCTAAGTCAGAAACTTTCATTTTTCTGGTATCATTTTTCATATTTCCTGAACTGATCCTCCAGATGCATTTAGAGAGCTGGATTCTGGCATAAATATTGTCTTCTCAAGTCTCAAAAACTTGCCTTTGGGTCTGAGTGCATTTTAAATCTCCCACCCTTATTCCCCAGTCTGCCATCCCTAGGGCTTCGTTATTATTTTAGCAATCTGACTTCCACAGGCTGTGAACATTTGAGACTCTAAGCCAGTTGTCTCCAACTGGTTTAGCTCGTTTATCCACTCCCCGCAAAAATTTGAAAAACAACTTATCCTCTGAAACAGTTTTAATTCAACACCCAAATGCATTCATCATATATATAAAAGATGCAAATAGGTATAATTTCCAGAAGATTGCAAGTTTTCCTGTTTTAAAATAAAATAATTTTATTATTCTTTTTAATGAACCTAATAGAATCTGATACCATAGTGAGTTGCTATCCACCATGATACATTTAAGACGTATACAAGCTATATTTTAACGTCTAGAAATTTTATATTTTTATTTTTTCTATCTCAACTTGCATTATCATTCTACTTCTGCTTAGAATTTTCTCTAACTAATTTAGTATGACTGAAAGTCTGTTATTGATCAATCTGTAATTCTTTTTTTACAAAAAGTATGTATATTTAAAATTAAAAAAAATTATTGTGATTATAAGTCTGTGTTAAAATATTCTGGCTAAAGCTACTATTAAAAGTATCAGTAATATGAAATTGATCAACACAACATATATAACTTTTTTATTTTTTTGAGACGAGGTCTCAATTTGTCACCCAGGCTGGAGTGCAGTGACAGAAACATGGCTCCTGAGCTCAAGCATTCCCCCACCTCAGCCTCCTGTGTAGCTGGGACCACAGGTGTGCGTCATCATGCCCAGGTAATTTTTTAATTTTTTTGTACAGATGGGGTCTCACCATGTTTCCCAAGCTGGTCTTGAACTCCTGGTCTCAAGCAATCCTCTGCCTCAGTCTCCCACAGTTCTGGGGTTACAGGTGTGAGTCACTGCACTTGGCCCATACGTAGCTTTTAAGTAATTATTAATTATATGTAAAATTTTATTGGAAATATTCCTCTTACTAAAATGGATGGGGATATTCCCAGTTAGTTTATATATGCTTTTGGGTTCACTAAGGTATCCCAAACAACTAAACAGCTTCTGCCTCTTAATAGATGCTCAATAAATATTTGTTGAATGAATGAATATATTGTGAATGGTTCAGGCATATGCTTGATAGATAAAAGAAGGATTTGACTTTCAAGAGGAATGTTGGGATTTTCTACAGACTGCAGCTCAATCAATGTAGTGACTCTAATCAATGAAGAAAGCTTTACTTGAATTAATAGCTTATCTTGAGAATAAAAGCTTGAGGAGAGATTCAGCTAATATTATTTTATGACCATTCATCATTAGAAAAAGATAAGGGAGCTAGTGGCTCCCTTCCCTACCCAGAATTAAAGATGTTAAGAAAGGAAGACTAATTTCTATGGCTTTGGAGAAGGGGGGAAAAGCCCATGAGGATCCCCAGAGACCAGAAGGAGTTGTGACTTACTGTGGGGAGAAAACAGCAACGAGGCTGAGGAGGACCAGGTGGTGGGCTGAGGGGTGGGTAATTAAATGGGGCAAGAGCTGGTTAGTTGTGCTATTTTCCCTTTGCCGCACTGCCCTAGGTTGGTCATTGTCTTCCCCATCACCAGTGTGGGACAGAAAAACAGCAGTAACAGCCCAGCACTAGAGGGTCAAGGGTGAGAGACTAATATTGGAACAGCAGGGGGCCTCCAGCAGCAGGAAGGGGCATTCTGGATGGCCCTTCACCCTTTGCACACTGGGTGATTAAAATGAAGAGGGAATGTCTCTCTGAAGAGTGTAGAAATGGGCTGGAGGCAAAGAGTGGCCATGAGTGTTGTGTCCCCTATGAAGGGACAGCAAATAGGGCATCAAGTTTGGGTTGTGCCTTCATGAGCTCTAGTCCCTGGGTAGACTAGGGACTAGTTTCCTCTCTTCTTTAACTCACCAGCAGCAGGGCAAGCTATAACCTTGGCCTCATATTCCAGGATAAAAATTACCTCTGGAAAAAGCTGATATTCCCAAGGAGGAAATGATTCCAAAGGCAAAGTTAACCAGATGCCCGAGGATACCATCAAATTAAAAAGAAAAGAAAAACTAAACAACATGTACTGGGTGAAGAAGAACAAGTGGGGCAGTGTGATCAAGACTTTAAAATAAATACAAGGATTGAAGCGGATATTGGTAACATGAAGCAGGAGCACAAAGAACTAAATGGAAATATTCTTTGTTGAAAATGTAATAGTTGAAATAAATCAGAAAACACAAGAATAAATGAAAGAGTGGGTGCAGTCAAATAACATATCAGTGATCTAGAAATCCAAATTGAGAAAATCCCCCAAGACATTGCGAAAGAATAAAAAGATGAAAAACTACAATAGAAAAGTTGAGATGCAAAGAATAGTGTAGATGTAGATGTAAAAAAGAGCATATATATGATGAAAAGAGAGCATATACATATAATGTCCCAGAAAAAAGAGAAATATATATATGTGTGTATATATATGTGTGTGTGTGTATATATATATATTTTTTTGAAATGAGTAAAAATTTTGCAGAAGTAAAAACTTAAACATCTCAGATGGCAAAGGCTGATCGAATCCAGACTTTGTGAATAAGAACAAATCCCACACACTGCAATTTAAGACCATCAAAGACAAATTCAAAAATCTAAGAGCTTCTGTATAGAAAGAGCTCATGGTCCGCAGGCTAACAAGGATCAGATTGACTCTAGATTTCCCAACAGCAGTCTTGGAAACAAGAACTTACTTTATAGGCAGCTAAGTTATAAATTACATGGCTGCGAGGGTACAGTAAATATATTCTAAGACATAGAAAGCTGAGAACATGTATTTCTCAAAGATTTTCTTTAAAAACACTCTTGGAGGATGTCATACAGTAAGAAGATAAATAGATTCAAGAGCATGTCATGAACTTTGTGGGAAATAAGAGTGAATAAATAACAAGGTAAAATAAATATTATTGAGATCTAAACGTTAAGAAACAAAAAAAAGAAGAAGAAGAAGGAAGGGAGGAACAAAAAGAGAAAAGAAATCATATTCAATTCCTTCAGAAATAAAAATCTAGAGGACACTAAACTTCAAAAATACTTTCATTGAGTTGACCTTGGATTTAGAAATGATTAAGTTAATTAGATTTTCTGATTTCTTTAACAGTGTCTACAAAACACTCTTTCTTAGTGCTCTTGATGAAAGTTTAGCTTTTTAACCAGAACATTCAGGAAGAGCCTCTGGGAAGTTGGCCAAGGGTACTGATACTTGCTGTTACCTTTCAATACGCGAATTCTCTTCACATTTGTCCAGGCTCCAGTGCTGGGGAGAGGAGTGGTGGAGGGAAACAGGTGAGGTGGTAAGTCTATCAGACTTCAGAGGCATCTATATAGCAATACGATGAGAAGGCTGGCCCTGCAGGGACTAGACTGTCCATTTTCCCTTGGCTCATTTGATTTCTGGCCACACTGTGTTGACGGGAAAGCCGTGTATGGGTTCAGTTCCAGCACCTCCATGCAGAAAGGGGCTCTTGGAAATTTAAGAGCTCATTTTTCAAAGAGGAATTGTGAAGTTTGAAATGGGAATGAGTAAGGCAAGTGTCAGAAAAAGGACTTGAACTCTAGGCCCAGTCAATGACAATGGCCCTGATTTTCCCCCTGCAAGTAACTTGCACTTTCCCCTGCCTGATGTGGATTATGTGCTGCTGTGTAAAAAGTCATCTCAAAACACAATGGCTTAGGACCTTCTATGAATGAGAAATACAGGAGTGGATCTATGGACTGTTCTGACTTGGGGTCTTTCATGTGGTTCAGTTAGAGGTTGACTGGGACTGCAGTCATCTGATGGCCTGACTGGGGCTGGAGGAGATGCACTCTAATGGCCAGAAAGCTGGTGCCAGCTGTTGGTGGGAGGTCTCCATTCTCTCCCCATTGGCCTCTCCACAGGGCTGCCAAGTGCTCTCACAACATGGCCTCTCTCTTCTCTCAGACCAAGGAATCTAAGAGCAAGAAAGCCAGGCAGAAGGCATATTCTCAATGACCTTTCCTTGAAAATGACAGTGTCACTTCCACCACATGTTTTTCAGTAAAGGTGAGGCACTAAGTTTGGTCCACATTTAAGGACAGAAAAAGTAGACTCCAGCATTTAAATTAGGAAGGTTGTCAAAAGAATAAACATATATTTTTAAATTCAATATTTTCCCAGTATTTTTTAAATTATTGTTAAAAAAAACACATTACATAAAACTGACCATCTTAATTGTTTTTGAGTGTATAATTCAGTAGTGTTAAGCATATTCACGTTGTTATACAACAGATTTCCAGAATTTTTTCATCTTACAAAACTGAAACTCTGCACTAGGCATATGTTTTAAAGTCAGCACAGGTAGCCCCGATCAACAAAACCTAAGAAACAGAGGGTGGCATTGTTGTTTTACTCACCTTTATGACTCTAATGTGACAACAGTGTGTGATCTATGCAAGAGCTCAGAAAACATGTGCTAAGTGAAATATAAGAGTCAGATAGGTAGGAGATGAGAGACATTGAATCCAGAAAGCCAAAACTGTGTCTCTCATCTCATTCACACCACATTCCAGTGTGCAGCAAAGGGGCCTGCATGATCCTTTGCAAATATTTGTAGTGGTGAACTAGATGACATCAGCCATGACCATTTGAATCCTTTGGTCTTAAAGTCTTTGATATGGTTTGGTTCTGTCCCCACCCAAATCTCATCTTGAATTGTAGCTCCCATAATTCCCAAGTGTTGTGGGAGGGACCCCTATGGGAGCTAATTGAATCATGGGGGCAGCTTCCCCATACTGTTCTCATGCTGGTGAATAAGTCTCATGAGATGTGATGGTTTTATAAGGAGTTCCCCCTTTCACTTGGCTTTCTCTCTTGCCTGCCTCCATGTAAGACATCCCTTGCTCTTTTGCCATGATTGTGAGGCCTCCCCAGCCATGTGGAACTGTGAGTCCCTTAAACCTCTTTCCTTTATAAATTCCCTAGTTTATAAAAAAATGAAGTATATGTTTATTAGCAATGTGAGAATTAACTAATACAATATTTTTTAAAAATCTGTATGTAAACAACAACCAAAAAAGATATGAAAAAAGGGCAGATTTAGTTTTAAACATAAGATGTCAGAGTTTATGACTTGACATGCAAGCTTAGTACCATTATAATATTATTTTGTCATGTTCTATGTATTTGCCCCTAAACAAAATTGAGATTCAAAGCTGCAGTTTTAAACAATAGCCATATTTTCAGATATCAAAAGAAGAATCAGAGATCAGTATTTACTACTGGTGTAAAATGGATATTCACTCATATGTGCATATTTCATGCAAAGGTTTTATAAGTATTCTGTCTCTGTGATTCAGATTTATTTATTTCCAGGGTTTACATTTGAAAGTAACCTTTCTATCTATTGTAAGGTAGATTTATATCTAGAGAAGTATATTTTTTACACAGCTCATTTATTAGGCTGTAATGTATTATAATGCATACACACACAGAGAAAGAGAGAGACTGATTTTTGGTAAAAACTTAAAAACAATAAAAAATATCCTTTTAAATTTCTATCTCTATTTTTCTCAAATATTTTTGAGTTTATAATCTAGTTTTTAAAAATTCAGATAAACAGGAGACAGTTTATAGTACTTTAAACCTGGCAGTTGACCATAAAAAAATTGTATTTAGTAAATTTCAAACCTGCTTATTTTGTATATTTGTAAATGATATATTGTTTCAGTGAAAACAATTATTTTTAACAAAATGAGCAGACCAAACATTCTGTATGCACACATTTGATTAGATTGTTAGAACCAACTCCACGATAGGCATACCTAGTCACATACTTGGACATTCCCATTATGAAGATAAAGCACATCCTCCAGGTCCTAAACCCGCAGTGGGATGTGCATTTGAGAGCATCCCACACCAGTAATGCCCAGTGTGCTAGCACCCCAAGGAAGAAAACAACAGGTTCTGAACTTAGATATAACAGGAGCCTGCTTTTGCCACTAGAGTTAGAGCTTCTAAGTGTTATTATAATTATTTTGATGCATAAACTCCCCAACCTCATATTTCGAACAGTTTTTAAAAGGCATTCAGTAAGAAAAGGAAATAAATATGGGGATTATTTAAAACTCTTTAAGTGGTACTAAAATATAGTCCCTTAAGCATTTAACACAGCAAGCAATTTAGCATGTAATGAATAGAACAGCCTGAACAAAAAAGTGGGGCATTTTTTTGACAAGGTGAGCAGTCCTGCGTCCCAAAGAAAAGTTACATAAAACAAAAGCTTCTAAAAATGTGAAGTGCAGGCTCACACTTGTCTCACTTGACACTGTGTCCTATAAATTTCTAAAATATCAGAGAAAATGATAAGTTTCGGTTTGATATGAGTCAATTTTCTATTCTCTCCATCTCCTTTCCTAAACACACTACATATTTTTAAATTAAAAGTAATATAAGCATATTTAATTAAAAATTGAAAATAGAGAAAACCACCCAAAGTCATACAACCCTAGCAAAAAACCTAACCCCACTTTGGAATATTTCTCTTGTTTCTTTCCCTTGTTACCCAGATTCTCTCTCTCTTTCTCTCTCTCTCTCTCTCACACACACACATCTCACACACACACATCTCACACACACATCTCACACACACGCATCTCTCTCACACAATCTCACACATACACATCACACACACACCCCTCACACACACATCACACACACATCTCACACACACATCACACACACCACACACACACATCACACACACAACTCATACACACACCTCACACACACAACTCATACACACACATCTCACAATCTCACACACACCCTTCACACACACATCTCACACACACACCTCACACACACACCCCTCACACACACACACCCCTCACACACACATCAAACACACACCTCTCATACAACTCACACACACATCTCTCACACACACACACACCCCCACACACACCCCCCACACACACACATCTCACACACACACACACACACACACACAAACTATAAGTTTTCAGGATTGCATAAGAGTTTATTCAGGCCAGGAGCAGTGGCTCACACCTGTAATCCCAGCATTTTGGGAGGCTGAGGTGGGCGGATCACTTGAGACCAGGAGTTTGAGACCAGCCTGGCCACATGGTGAAACCCTGTGTCTACCAAAAATACAAAAATTAGCCAGGTGTGGTGGCCCACACCTGTAGCCCCAGCTACTCAGAGGGCTGAGATGGAAGAATTGCTTGAACCCTAGAGGCGGAGATTACAGTGAACTGAGATCACACCACTGCACTCCAGCCTGGGCAACGGAGTGAGACCCTGGCTCAAAAAGAAGTTTATTCAATTCTTCCCACACTGCTCAGCATATAAATTATCTTTAGTTTTTCTAAATTATTAACAATTCTGTATTGTATATCTTTGTGGACACAGGTTCTCTTCCTCTCTCCCCCTCATCCATATTTAGAATTGTTACTTTGGACTAACTTTCAAGTCGAATTATAGAGTCGAGGAGTATGAACATTTAAAATTTTAATACGTATCAGAAAATTGCTTTCCAAGGACTTGTACCATTTTACACTGCCAACAGTAATGCGTGAATCTGTCCATGGCACCTCACCCTCACCAACAGAAGAAAATGTAAGTGTTCCCTTATTTTAATGGTGCTAAATGGAGCCAATTCATTTAGTACACTTGTATGAATTATCTGCTAGCAACCATAGTTGCTGTCCTTGAGGGACTTACCATCTAATATGCTGGAGACAGGAAGCTTCCAGAAGTGGTGGCCACCTGGTAATTCATGTGTGAGTCTCCCTTCGCCCCTCCAAGGGAACCTTCCCAAACCCACCAGGCTGAACAAGGAACTCTGGCTTGTTTTCCTTCTCAAGTCTGCCCCCTGCAGAAAGCTTGGCTTGTGGATTTTCTCACTGTTTCCAGATCTACTGACGAGGAGGAAGGGGAACGGAGCACCAACTCCTGTGGTCAGAAGAGGACGTAGATTCTCCCGGCTGCATTCCTTTGCCATGTTCCAGCAGTCCAGCTGACCTGTGCAGCACACAAACCCACCCATGAGCAGGTGCATCCCTCTCCAAACCGGTTCCTCATTTTTTAGAATAATCCAGTGCAGACGCAGATTGAGAAGGACCTGGCTTCCTTTCCTTGGCCCCACTGTTCTACAGAGTGGTATTTGCTTCTTTCCTGACTCTCCCACCACTGCCCGAGCAAAGAAGGTGAGGGGTAGTGCTGCACAGATACGGAAGGAGGATGAAGTTGGACCCAAATTTATTGACATGAGGTTACTGAATAGAGATTCTACATTTCATGTTGCAGTTCAGGGAAGTAGAAGAGGCCCTAACAGTTTGTTTGCTTCGTTGGCTGAAACATGGACCAGAACTGGCCCGCAGTGAGTGAGTTCGAAATGCAGGAGCTGTCTTAGGTTAGTGTAAAGGAAAAGATTCAAAGACCTTAGAGAGACTAGAATATGAGCATGGACTTGTCACTTAAGATCTCCTCATGCCCACTGGGAGGGTCCAGAAAACATACCTCTCACCACAACTATAAGAAATAAATTTGTGAGGGGAGCCTTGGCATGTTTGCAGAGCTCTGTGATCGCTCTTCTCTGCAGGCCAGACCTCACAGCAGGAACTGCAGTGACCATGTGGGGAAACTCATACAAGGGAGTAATCGGATCCGGGGTGGCAGGAGCCAGGTGGTGGCACTCAACCCCAAAAGGCAGATGGGCCTAGTGACCGTAGGGGATGGCAGCATGCCAGCAGCCATCAGAATGCAACAGTCTGACTTGAGCAGAACTTTGACATTGGCAAATTGATCGACCATGGTGATCCTAAATGTGAAATAGATGTAGAAAACCTACTAAATTCCCGCCTGAACTGTATAGACAGAAAAGTTCTAGATGAAGTGAATAAAAGTCTAATTCAAATCATAAAAAACAGAGTTATGGCCCCTCAATGAATCCCAAGATTTGAGCCAGTTTACAGAACCAAACTCCCTGGAATAAAAAGGAGGCTGAGTTCCCTTGAGGAAGGACCCAGGTACACTGCCAAACACTGATACTGTTCAACTTTGTCTGGCCTTTTACCAGGGTAGCTGCGCATTGGGGAAGAAGAAATAAACAGGTTTATCAGGGGCTATGAGATACGGGCTCTGAACTGACATTGATTCCAGGAGACCCAAAAAGCCACTATGGTCCACCAGAATAGGGGCTTATGGAGGGCAGGTGACTGATGGAGTTTTCACTCAGATTTGCCTCACAGGAGGTTATCGTGCCCTCAAACCCAACCTGTGGTTGTGTCTCCAGTGCAAGAATGCATAATTGAGACGGAGACACTAAACAATTGGCAGAATTCCCACCGCGCGGGCTTGGAAATCACTGTGGGCTTTGGATGACCTTGGGCAATTTCCCTAAGTTCTCTTTGCTTGTCATCTGTAAGATGAGTACACCAATCTGGTCCACCTCACCAGTGTGCTGTGAGGGAAAGTGCATTAAGATGTGGATAGCTTTCAGCTAAGCATTGTTTCAACCATCCACGTCCCCCATGGAGCCTTCTGAAATGAATTCTAGACATATATATCCTTGTATCCATAACAATTCCAGTATGTGTCACTAAAAGCTAAACTATCATTTAAAATATATTACCACAGTACCATTATCATCTTATAAAAATTAATGATAATTCCTTAATCTTAAATATCCAAAGTTTGAATTTATTCATTGGTTCATAATTATTTTAAAGTTTTTTTGTTTGAATCAAGATTCGTGGAGGATCTATGCTTAGCAGTTCATTGATAAATCTCTTAATTCATAAGTCTCCCTCTCTCTCTCCTCTGTGCAACTTATTTGCTGAAGAAACAGAATCATTTGCCCTCTAGAGCTTCCCTCATTCTAGATTTTGATGACTGCATCCCCATTTCATAGTTTAATATTTCCTTTGTTCATTGCATTCCCTGAAAAGTTATAGTTAGGGCTAGAGGCCTAGTCAGATTATGGTTCAGTTTTTAAAAATATATAGTCCATGTTTAACCACCAACTGAATCATTTCTTATGCTCATATTATCCTCAATTTGGCCAATGGGGGTTCCTCGAAGCTGACTCCTGTTCCATTATTTTCTATCAGTTTTATTGAGGTGTAATACATGTATGATAAACCACATGCATTGTAAGTGCATGTGATGAGCTTTAACAGATGTATATACCTATAAAGCCATTGCCATAATTAATATATAGCATATTTCCATCAGGAGCAAATTTTTCCCTGTGTTCCCTTGAAATCCATTTCTATCCCCTCCTCTGCCCTCAGGCAACGACTAGTTTCTGTAGCATGGATTTGTTTGATTTTTCTTGAACTTTATATAAATTGAGCAACATAGTAATATTCTTTTGTGTCTGATTTCTTTCGCTGAGTGTAATGCTTTTGAGATTCCCCATATTGTTCCATGTAGCAATAGTTTATTCCTTTTTATTGCTCTGTAGTTTTACATTGTATAGCTATGTCACAGTTGGTTCATCCATTTATCTACTGATGGGCACTTGGGTGGTTTCAACTTTTTGTTTATTATGAATAAATCTGTTAGGAACACTTGTGTACAAGTTTTTATGTGGATATATGTTTTCACTTCTCTTGGGTAAATAACAATGTTTAAAATGGTTATGTTATAGAGTTTACTTTTTAGGAAACTGCCCCACAGTTTTCCAAAGCGGTTATACCAATTTATATTCCTACCCACAATATATGACATTCCAGTTGCTGCACATCCTTTCCAGCACTTGGTTTTCAGCATTTTAAATTTTAGCCATGCTACAGGTATGTGCTGGCATCTCATTTCCCTGATGACTATTGATACCAAGCTTCTTTTCAAGTGCTTCTTTGGTAAAACATGTGCTCAAAGCTTTTGCCCATTTTATTTATGTCTTTTTGTTATTAAATTTTAAGAGTTCTGAATATATTTTAAATACAAGTCCTTTAACAGATATATGTGTATATGTAATGTGCGTAATGTTATATATATTGTATGTTTTATGATGTGTATATACATCTATCAAAGGACTTGTATTCTTTTTCTTTCTATATTGCTCTTTCTCTACACACACACACACACACACACAGTATTCAGTATGTAATATTTTCTCCTATTACATGATTTGCCTGTTGTTTTCTTAGAAGTGTCTTTTAGATATTAAAAAATTTTTAATTTGATAACGGCCAATTTGTAATGTTTTTCTTTACAGGCTACGTTTTGTGTCCTAGCTAAGAAATATTTTCCTGAACCAAGGCCACAAAACTCCCCATTTTCTTCTAGAAGTTTTGGATTTTACATTTAAGTCTTTAACTCATTTAGAGTTCAGTTGCATTAGAGGTGTGAGTAAAGAGTTAATGCCCTATATTTATTTATTTACTTATTTATTGGATACAGATATCCCACAGTTCCAGCACCAGCTGCTGAAAAGATTTTCCTTTCCCCCCAAAATTGCCTTGGTAACTGTCAGAAATCTGCAGACCACACAGGTGAGGGTTTGCGTCTGGCTTCTATCGGGTTCCATTGATCTGTGTGCCTATCCCTTTGCCAGTGTCACTGTTCTTACAACTGTAGCTTCATAGTAAGTGTCCTATTGTGTACTTTACCTTTCCAACTTCGTTATTCTTTTAAAAATTGTTTTGGCAATTCTAGCTCATTTCCATATAAATTTTATAAACTTCTTTTTCTCAAAAAAAAAAAAAAGCTCTGCTGGAATTTCAATAGGAATGACACTGACTCTACTATGTTCTAGAGAAATAATATCTTAATAATAGTAAATCTACCTACCTGAACTAGGTATATCGCTCTGTTTATTTAGGTCTTCTTTAATTTCTCTCAGCAGTGTTTTGTAGTTTTCAATAAAGAGGTTTTGCACATCTTTTGCTAAGTTTATTTCTAAGTATATTCTGCTTTTGATTCCTTCATAAATAGAATGATGCTTTAAATTTTCTTTTTAGTTCTTTTCTGCATCCTTTTAGCATGCTCCCTTACTATTAATGTTTGATTGATAGTTTTTCTGACAGAGTAAGATATACTTTTCCAGTCCCAGGCCTGGAATAAAATTATTTTTTTCTGAGAGTAACTCTGGTCATATCTGTGTGGTTCTTTTACTCTTTTAATATAATGTTGGGTTTATTTGATTCCATTTATTTCCAATTTTAGGATTGATTTTCCCTACTGATTTAATTTCAGTTTTTTAATATTAACAGTTCAAAAGCCCAAATTATATGGTCTTAAAAAAGTCTTGCTTCCCCATGACCTCCACTATCTCCCATGCAGGGATTATTTTTATTAGCCTGTGCATTTTCCTTCTGAAAGTGTTTCTTTATACAGTTATGGCTTCCTCTTTCCCCGCCTTTCTTTTATGACTTTAGCACTATACATACACCACTCTGCATCTGCTTTTATCACTTAAAAATATACCCTGGTGATTATTAGCTATAAGTATATAGTCATCCCTCAATATCTGTGGAGAATTGGTTCCAGGGCCTCCCATGAACACCAAAGTCTGTGGGTACTCAAGTCCCCGATATTAAATGGCTTAGTATTTGCATATAATCTATACACATTCTTCCATGATTACTTACAATATCTAATATAATGTAAGTGCTATGTAAATAGTTGTTATGCTGTATTGTTTAGAAAATAATGTTAAGAAAAGATCTGTGTGTGTTCAGTATGGATGCAATCAAATATATATATATATATATATATATATATATATATATATATATATTTAATCCATAGTTGGTTGAATCCATGGATACAGATCCAGATCAGAAGGCCAACTGTATAGATGACTTTCTCATTCATTTCCACAGCTCTATAATACTTCTTTGAGTGGGTATACCAGGGGGTTTTCAACCAGCCTCTTGCTGAGGGACATATAGGTTGTCTTACATCTGTAGCTATTACAAAGAATGCCATGATGAATAGCTTTAGCTATAGGATGTTTTGCATTTGTGGACATACCTCTTCAAGGTAGATTCCTACAAGAGGGATTGTAGAGACACAGGTAAATGCATAAGTAATTTTGTTAGATATTGCCTAATGTGCTTAATAGGCTTACCACAATTTTGTACTTCCATTAGCAATATGTAAAAATGTCTGTTTAGCCATAGCCTCACCAACAAAAACAATGATTCTTTTAGATATACCCAGAAGATTTTCTGGGACCACCACATTTTTCAAGGTAAACAGAGTAAACCCTGAAGATATTAGTTGTAGTTAAAATAAATTAGTGTGTATTATTCAGTGAGGGAGTGTCGTGTCTAGTCTGTTTGTGCTGCTATAACAAAATACCTGAGGCTGGGTAATGTATAAGCAGTAGAAATGTATGCCTCACAGTTCTGGAGGATGGGAAGTCCAAGATCAAGGTGCTAATAGGATTGGTGTCTGGTGAGGGCTGCTCCCTGCTTCCAAGATGACACATTGTTGCTGCATCATTCTGAGAGGAGGAACACTGTGTCCTCATGTGGTGGAAGGAACAGAAGGTCAAGAGGATGCTCCCCTTAATTTCAAGTACTATTAGAAGGGTGCTAATCCTACTCATGAGGGCATCACCTTCAGAACTTAATCATCTCCCAAAGGCCACACTTCTTAATACTGTTGCATTGGAGGATAAGTTTCAGTATAATTTTTGGAAGGGACACCATCATTTGAACCATAACTGGTGGTTAAAACCGATCCTATTTAAATCATATAATTAAGTACTTATTTTCACATAAATTATCACTATAACTCAAAAAATATTTAATATTTAATATTTTCAACTTCTTGGTAACAAAAAATAAAATAAGCCAGCTGCTGGGCAGATTAGGTCTGGGTAATATATCATTTTCACTTTAATTAAATATGTAAAAAAGTTAAATCATGAAGTATATTGAAGTTACTGCATTATTGCTTTTTATCTGATATTTATTTAATTATGTCCAAAAGGCAAATACCAGACTTTGACATATGAGCATATAAATGCATTTACCAAAGGATGCAATGCCTTTTTCTCTTCCTGCTATAACTGACTTGTAATTCTAGTTACACATCAGTTAATTATTATGCATAATTACTTATAATTTTAGTTACATATTATTGTATTAATATAAATTAAGTAATGAGATGTGGCGAGTTTTAAAAATTAACACACAGGTTAATCCTTTTAGATGTATGCCACTTTAATCTTAACAGATTTTAGTTATCTGCTTTGTACAATGCATTCTGTAATTTATTTATTGGTGATTTTGAAAATATTCTTAGAATGCTATTACAGGTTGAGTTTCATCCAACCCTCCCCTGCCCCACCCTGCCAAAAGGAAGAACTGTTGAAATCCTAACCCCCAATACTTCAGAATGTGACTCTATTTGAAAATAGGGTCATTGCAGAAATAATTAGTTAAGACGAAGTTGTCCTGGAGTAGGATGGGCTCCTAATTAAATGTGGTGGGTGTCCTTGTAAGAAACAGGCCTGCAAAGACAGAGAGGCCCAGGGAAAATACTATGTGGTGATGGTGACAGGGGTTGGAGTTATGCAGCTACAAGCCAAAGAAGTTCAAAGTTCTCCAGCAAGCTACCAGTAGCTAGGAAGAAGTAGGTATTCTCAACAGAGTTCACAGGGAGCCTGGCCCCACCAACACCTCGACCTTGGATTTCCGGGCTCCAGAACTGTGAGGCAATAAATTTCTGTTGCTTCAAGCAAGCCAGTTTGTGGTACTTTGTCTCAGTAGCTCAAGGAAGTTCACACATATGTGAAATAACATATTTTTCATTAAAAACTGAGATAGAAAGTTAGGTATTTGTGATAGAAAGTAAATCTCATTTGGCCATTGTATTTGATAGTGAATACTGACTTTGCTATTTAGGGTGTATAAAGGGCTTTATCCATAAAATTTAATGAGCTCAATCAGGAACTCAAGTTTTTGATTAAGGATATTTAAAGCAAGTGGTAAAAAGTGTTTTTATCAGAAATGTTATCTTGGCAAAAGCATATTGATATATTTTAATTTTCCCATCCCTTCTAAATGTATCTTATTAAATAAACTGACTCTAAGTGAAAGAGTAAGAGTATACTTAATAGTGATTTAATAAATTTTTGTTATACATTTTTGCTGTGTTTCTCAAAATTTGAGAAAGTTGTAAATCCTTTGCAGACCAAATGGTAGCAATGATTTTGCTTACAGCAAAACAAACAGAAGATTGAAAGTAGTTTGATAGCCAATTAATCATTAAATTCTGTTTTATAAGAGTTCACTATGATTTATGACATGTATCTTATTAGTATTATTCTCTTATGAGTATCTGCTCGTTATTAGTATCTACTCTTTTATGTGAAGATTTCTCAGTGCCTATGACTATGAAAATAAGACTCAGAAATAGACTTGGTGTGATTTCTGTCTCATTCTAGCAATAAGTCATGTTCATGAACAGCCATGTGAAGTAATTTGATAAAGCCACATTTATCTCATTAAGACATACATTTCCAACAAAGTTGTCTTTGTCTTTAATAATTATTTATATTCAATTGAAAGTTAATTAGGAACATATTTGCTTGTTTTTATTTTTATTTTTAGAGATAGAGTCTTGCTCTGTTGACCAGGCTGGAGGGCAGTGGTGCAATCACAGCTCACTGTCCACTTCAATGCCTGGGTTCAAGCAATTCTCCCACCTCAGCCTCTTGAGTAGCTGTGACTACAGGTGTGTACCACCATGCCCTGACCATCATTTTTAATTTTTTTTTTTTTTGGTCAAGATGAGGGCCTCACTATGTTGCCAAGACTGGTCTTGAACTCCTGGGTTCAAGCAACCCTTCTACCTAGGTCTCCCAAATTGTTGTGTTTACAAGCAGGAGACAGGGTGCCTGGCCAACATGGTTTTTTATATACACAAATATTTGAAATTATACCTTAAGATAGCAAAAATTTTAGAGCCCATGATTTTAGAAAATTTAAAAGATTTAAACAATTCAATTTACATACATTTATTGTAAGAACTAATGATGAGGTGAACAGTAAAGTCTTTAATTCATAAAAGCATATTTGGATAAAAGTAAAAAGACAATAATTCAAGGAGTAAAAAAAAGTTATGAATGTTCTAATTTGAGAGGAGGGCTTACCCTTGGGTCTTCTAAGTGAGTGATGGTGGACAGTTACTGGGGAATTTTGATTCCTTTGAATACATTTAACTGCAGACACTTTTAATGTTAATATTTGCAATATACTGGAAGTTATTTTCTTTTCAAGTAGTTCAATATAATTAAAGATGTTAGAAAGCAGCTTAAAATGTACAAAGAGGGTACACGGTCTTTGAAATCATTTTAGGAGATATACCCTATCACTTGAAGCCATTTTTACCGAGCTCTTCAGAGAGCCTAAGTGGCACCACAGTCAAGTCATCATCTGTTTAGGATTAATTGATTTTTACCCCTAGCACAAAATTACTAATTTATGAAATGTGTTGATTTCCCCCAACTCTTTCTTAGTTGACTAATTAGAGGTTTTCCATTTTGTTGTTTTTGTTCTTGTTTGTTTCACATTCTCCGAATTGTCTCAGTTTCCTCTGGAGTAGATTTTCTGTTTATTATCAGATTCCTCTTTGATGATGCTGATCTTTCTCCTATTCATGGAGCCTCCTCCTTGCTCTTTGCTATTTAGGATGTTAGGCTATCTATGATTATGGAATGACCTTCTTTGTCTCTTTTTACTGTTTTTACTTAAAGTCTGCTTTAAGAGATGATGGGTGCATTGCTGAGATGACGTGGGGGTTGAGTGGGTTTCCTCTGCAGAATTGGCAGAGGGCCAGGGTCACAGAGTTTGGGCACCTAACAAGCCATTTGGTGAGCAGTAGGAGAATAACCCCAATAAAAAGAGGATTACATGAAGAAACCAGAATGCTTGAAAGAGAATTGTGATTAAAGGTAACCATTATTGAAGAATAGTTTCTCAGCTTAAAAAAAGAGGCTGGTTATATGACAATTCAAAATGCTCATGATGTCCCAGATAAAATGAGTGAAAAAATAATCATAATTCTGAATGAGATAACTAAATGAAAAATCCTAAAAGCACCTAGATGGATATATTACTCTGTTTTCATGCTGCTAATAAAGACATACCCAAAACTGGGTAATTATAAAGGGAAGAGTCACAATTCCACATGGCTGGGGAGGCCTCACAATCATGGTGGAAGGTGAAAGGCACGTCTTACATGGCAGCAGGCAAGAGAGAATAAGAGACCAAGTGAAAGGGACTTCCCCTTTTAAAACCATCAGAACTCTTGAGACTTACTCATTACAAGAACAGTATGGGAGAAACTGCCCCCATGATTCAATAATCTCCCACTGGGCCCCTCCCACAACACTTGAGAATTATGGGAGCTACAATGCAAGATGAGATTTGGGTGGGGACACAGCCAAACTATATCAATCAATAAGGCCGTAAAGACAGAAAATTCAATTGACCTCAGACTTCTTTGAAAAACTACGATCCAGGAAACAGAAGATCATCATCCTCAGATTCTCAGAGGGGAAGAATTGTAAGGCCAAATTTTGTACCCAGCCAAATTCTGACCATGTGTAGAAATAAAACAATGATGTCCTCATCTGTGCACGGTCTGAGAAAAGGTCTTTACACATCCACCTTGCTGTATGCTCGCCTGTTAACAGAGAGATGTTGTTTCACTAAATGTTCCAGATTGGGGAAGAGATTAAAGGGCATCCTGTAGGAAATAAGCCAATAGAGAATTAACTGTGAATACTGGTAAGTAACTGGTTTGAGGCAGACTGTAAATATAGATAAGCATTTTGAAAACCAGAAGGCTACATTATAAAATATGCACATGATAATAATAATGGTCTCAAATCAAGAATATGCTAAATTCTTCCTTTTACCTGGGACAAGGAGGAACAAGAAGAAATAAATTCATTCTTGACTTTATAATGAGAGAAATGCAGGTTTTAAAAGTTCTGCAAATGCTGAGAGGTACACTCCAATAGTATTTTTAAAAATGATGGAAATGATCAGGGAAAACTAACCAAATACAGAGTTAGCCCACTGAAAAGGAAAGAAACTAAACAAGAAAAAAAAAAAACCAAAATCTTTAGTTAATGATAACTAACAGTGTTCTATGGGTTGCTAGATGTTTCAGAAAACTGGTTTTCACAATGGAAATGCAAGGCTGGGCCCCATCTGCTATGCTGAGGTAGGATCTACAAGAATGGAGACACAAATTTTTGACTGAACAGAAGTTCTCTTTGAGAACTTTGACTTACATATTCCTAAGAGTTTGTATTGGATATAAGAAAATCCAGCTGCATGCTGCCTGAAGACACATACTGAAAATAAAGCTACAATAAAATGTTTAAAATCAAAGGATAAGTAAGAAATTTATTGGGCAAATATAACAGTGAAAGAAAGAAATGGTTGTATTGATCTCAAACAGCAGAATTTAAGACCCAAACTATTAAATATGATGAAGGATAATTTGGTATCTATAAAAGATGTTATTCACAAGGAAAAAAGAATTAATACCATGTTAATACAAATGAAAATATATTAAACAAAATACTGAGAAGTTATTATGAGGACCCTTAATTTTTCTCTTTCTCTTTCTCTCCCTCTTTCCAGCACTTTTAGATCCTAAAATCAGAAAACATTTACAGAATTTAGGAGCATATAATATATAATAAAAATAAATAAATGAACAATTCAATAAATTCTAAAAAGCAAAAATTAGGCTTCATACTAGCATGTGTCATTGAAAGATCAATTGCTAGAATGTTTTTAGCTAACACCTATTGAAATCCTAAAATGTAGCCAAGGATTAGGCTATCTATGTGTGTGTGTGTGTGTAATTTCATCCATTTATATTATATACAAAATAATATATTTTATTATTATATATTATTATATAATATTATACAACATTAAATTTATATATATATATATATATATATCTGCCCTCTATTTACCAGGGAAACGTATCTTATTTAATTAATAGATTAAGAAACTGTGGGAGGGGCTTCACAATGGCTGACTAGGGGCATCTGGTTCTTGCCTCATCCACAAAGAAGAGTCAAAATCGTGAACAGATGATCATACTTCAAATAGAACATGCAAGAGAGATACTGGAATTCAGTGAAGTGACAGGAAACACCTAAAAGAAGGAAGGAGAGAAAAGCGAGGTAGCCTGCTTATCTGGGATCTTCTGGGAGCCTAGAGAAGGCTCCCCAATGCAGGAAAGAGTAAGTGAGAGACCAGAAAAATATATTCCAAGAAAACAGAAAGCAAACACAAGTAGTAGCTTTACTAATATCAGATAAAGCAGACTGTAAGTAAAAATCATAAAAAGGGACAAAGAAGGTCACTATATAATCATAAAGTTATCAATTCAACCAGATGACATAATAATTTTAAACATATATGTGCCCAATACCAGAGCACCTAGATCTATAAAGCAAATATTATTAGATCCAAAGAGAGAGAAAGACTCCAATACAGTAATACAATACAATAATAGCTGGGGACTTCAACATCACACTCTCCTTGTTAGATGGATTATCTAGATAGAAAATTAACAAGAAAACATTGAATTTAAACTGCACTTTGGACCAAATGGATCTAACAGATACCTACAGAACAGTTTATGCCATAGCTACAGAATATACATTCTTCTCATCAGTACATGAAATATTCTCCAGAATAGACCATATGGTAGGACACAAAACAAATTGCAACACATTTTTAAGAATTAAAGTCCTATCAAGTATCTTCACAGACCACACTGGAATAAAATTGGTGATCAATAACAAGAGGAACTTTTGAAATACAATAAAAATTACAAATATGTAAAAATTAAGCTCCTGACATGACAAGTGAGTCAAGGAAAAAATTAAGAAGGAAACAAAAAATTTCTTAAAGCAAACGAAAATTGAAACACAGCATACCAAAACCTATGGGATACAGCAAAAGCAGTGCCAAGAGGGAATTTTATGGCAATAAACACCTACATTGAAATAGTAGAAATATTTCAAATAAACAATCTAATGATGTACCTCAGGAAACTAGAAAAGCAAGAACAAACCAAACCTGAAATTAGTAGAAGGAACGAAAGAATAAAGATCAGAGCAGACCTAAAGAAAATGGAGACTTTAAAAATAATACAAAGGATCAACAAATCAAAAGAGTTGATATTTTGAAATGATAAAACAAATCTATAAAATTTTAATTAGAGTTATTAAGAAAAAAAGAGAAGACCCTAATAACAAAACCAGAAATACAAGGGAGACATTACAACTGATGCCACAAAAATACAGAAGATCATTAGAGACCATTATGAACAACTATAAACTAGCAAAATGGAAAACCTAGAGGAAATAGACAAATCCCTGGATACATATAACCTGCCAAGATTGAGTCAGGAAGGAATAAAAATCATGAACAGATCAATAATAAAAAATGAGATTGAATTAGTAATAAAATGTCTCCTCACAAAGAAAGCCTTCATGGCCAAATTCTATAAAACTTACAAAGAAAAATTAACACCAATTATTCTCAAACTATTCCAAAACATTGAAGAGGAGGGAATTTCTCCTAACTCATTCTATGAGCCAACACTATCCTGATACCAAAACCAGACAAGGACACACAACAAAAAAACACTACAGGTCAATATTCCTAATGAACATTAATGCTAAAATCCTTAACAAAATACCAGCAAAGTAAATCTTAACAGCACATCAAGAAGATAATATACCATGATTAAGTGGGATTTATCCCAAAAATGCATAGATGGCTCAACATTCACAAAGCAATAAACATGATACATCACATCAATGAAATGAAGGACAAAAACCATTTGATCATCTCGATAGATGCAGAAAAAGCACTTGATAAAATTTGGCATGTCTTCATGATAAAAGCTCTCAACAAACTAGGCATAGAAGAAACATATCTCAACATAATAAAGGCCACATATGAAAAAAACACAGCTAACATTATATTGAACATGGAGAAGTATAAAGCTTTTTCTCTAAGAACTGGAACAATACAAGGATGCCCAATTTCATCATCCCTTATTAATATAGTACTGAAAGTTTTAGCCAGAACAATCAGGTAAGAGAAAGAAATAAAAGGCATCTAATTTGGAAAAGAGGAAGCCAAATTGTCCCTAATTGCAGATGATGTAATCATACATCTAGAACAACTAGAAAAACTTTTAGATCAGATAAATTGAGCAAAGTTTCAGGATACAAATTCAACATACAAAATTCAATAGCTTCTCTATACACCAAGAATAAGAAGGCAATTCATTTCCAATAACTATAAAAATATATAAAATAAAATACCCAGGAATAAATTTAACCAGGGACATAAAAGACCTATACAAAGAAAACTACAAAACACTGATGAAGGAAATTAAAGAGGACACAAACAAATAGAAAGGCATCCCATGCTCATGGATCAGAAGAATTAATATTGTCAAAATGACCATACTGCCCAAAGTGATCTACAGATTCAATGCAATCCCTATGAAAGTACCAATGTCATTTTTCACAAAAATAGAAAAAAAAATCCTAAAATTCATGTGGAACCAAAGAGTCCAAATAGCCAAAGCAATATTTAGTGAAAAGAATAAAGCTGGGGGCATCACACTGTGTGAATTCAAATATATTACAGGGCTATAATACTCAAAGCAGCATGGTATTGGTATAAAAACAGACACATAGACCAATGGAATCCAAAATAAATCTACATATTTACCATCAACTGATTTTCTTCAAAGACACCAAGAGCACTCGGTAGGGAAAGTACGCACTCTTCAATAAATGATTCTGGGAAAACTGAATCCATATGCAAAAGAATGAAAATGGACTCCTATCTCTCGACATACACAAAAATCAACTCAAAATGAATGAAGGACTTAAACATATGACTCAAACATATATACTGCCAGAAGAAAACATGAAGAATTTTAGGACATTGGTCTAGGCAAAGATTTTATGGTGAAGATCTTTAAAAAATGAAAACAGAGAAATGAGACTGCATTAAACTAAAAAGCATTTGCATAGAAAAAAAACACAACAGAGTGAAGAGATAACTAGTTGGATGGGAGAAAATATTTGCAAATCATTTATCTGACAAAGGACTAATATTCAGAATATACAAGGAACTCAAAAAACTCAATAGTAAACAAAACAAAGCAAAGCCAAAATTGAATAATCCCATTAAAAAGTGAGCAAAGAACATGAATAGACATTTCCCCAAATAGGACATACACAATGTCAACACATACATGAAAAAATGCTCAACATCACTAATCATCAGGGAAATGCAACTCAAAACCACAATGAGATACCATCTCGCCTGAGTTAGACTGGCTATTATAAAAAACACAAGAAATAATAGTTTCTGGTGAAGATGCAGAAAAAAACTAAAAATAGAACTACCATATAATCCAGCAATGCCACTTCTAAATATTTATCCAAAGGAAAATAAATCAATATATTAAAGGGATATCTGCACTCTCATGTTTATTACAGCATTATTTACAATAGCAAAAACATGGCATCAACCTGTGTTCATCAATGGATAAATGGATAAAGAAAATGTGGTATATATATACAACAAAATACCATTCACCATAAAATGAATGAAATAATGTAATTTACAGCAACATGGATGGAACTGGAGATCAATATGTTAGGTGAAATAAATCCGACACAGAAAGACAAATACTGCATATCCTCACTTATATGTGGGAGCTAAGAAGTTGTGATCTCATGGAGGCAGAAAGCAGAATAACAGATACCAGAGGCTGGGAAGTATGTATGGTGGGGAGGATGATGAAAGATTGGTAAGTGGGTTTATAAAAGGAGTTAAGTTCTAATGTTCAATAACAGAGTGGGGTGACTATGGTAAACAACAATGTATTGTATACTTCAGAATAGTTAGAAGAGAGGACTTGAAATGTTCCTGACACATAGAAATGATAAATGCTTGAGTTGATTGGTACCCCAAATACTCTGACTTGATTGTTACGCATTCTATGCATGTAGCAAAATATCAGATGCATCCCATAAATATACACAGATATTAAGTTTTAATTTTAAAAACAGAAACTTTGAGTCAGAGATGTTACATAATTTGCCCAAGGTCACTAAGAATAAGAGCAAGAACTCAGAGCCAGGTTGGCCTGAGTGTTTTCTCTTATTACTGCAACTCATCCATCCATTCATTCTGTACATATTTCTTGAGCACATACAATGTGCCAGCTACAGTTCTAGATTTTGGGATACTGTGGTAAACAAAAATCACATGGTCTTGCCTTAGTGGCTCTTATAAGATAGTGAGAGGGACAAACAAAAAAAATGTGTATAATTAAAACTTGTAATAAGCAAAAGGAAAAATAACTAGAGGAATGTATCTTTAGATCTGGTGAATGAGAAAGGCTTCCCTGGGGTGGTAACTACAAAATGGAAACATGAAAGATCAGAGTTAGCCATACAAACAGCTAGGGAAAGAGCATTCTTACAAGGTGAATTGTATGTGAAAGGACTCTGATGTGAAAAGGAGCTTGCTTTAGGAGCTAAAAGATCAGAACAGCAGGACCTAGTAATCAAGAGGAAAAGATATGGCAGCCAAGCTATGAGTGTGGCTAGGATCTCCATCTTGAGGCAGCCCAAAGCTATGTTAGGTTTTTAAAATTTTATTCCAAGCCATTAGAAAGACTTGGGAGAATCTTAAACAAGGTTATGATGTCAACCAATTTATGTCACTGACTACTGCTTGAAGTGCTAATTGGAGGGAAAGTAGAAAGAATGGTTAGAAATCTATTAAGGTAGCATAGCTGAGATGATGTTTAATTGGATAAGATTCTGGGAGTAGCAAAGGAGGAAAATCAATACATCCATGATGTATGCTGGTGGGACTCCACAGGAATAGGTGATGAATAGGTGAGGAAGAATGAAGAATGTGCTGGGATGGCTCTCAGTTTTCTGGCCTGGGTAATTAGATGGATAGGACTGACATTTTTTTAAAGATAAGAAGATATTCTTTGTTGTTTTCCAGACAAATATACATATCTCTGTTCCAGTCTCCATAAACTAATAAATACCTTTTAAAAATACTACAGAAAAATAAAAAGAAATGAGTTAACAAGCCACAAAAAGACTTGGATAAATCTTAAAATGCATTTTGCTTAGTGAAAGAAGTTGGTCTGGAAAGGCTATGTACTGTATGGTGCCAATTACGTGGCATTCGGAAAAGACAAAACTGCAGCAATAACAGAAAGACCAGTGATTGCCAGGGGCTTAGTGGGCAGGGGGGAGGATTAAATAGGTGAAGTACAAGGGATTTTTTTAGGGCAACGAAACTATTCTTTATGATACTGTGAGGCGTTTGTCATGACTGTGCCTTTGTCGAAATCCATAGAACTTTACAGCATAACAAGTGAGAAGTGATGTATAAAATTTAAAAAATATAACTTAGGAGGTCAAGGGATCTAGGATGTTAATGCAAAATGTGACAAGAGAATCTAACTCTTTTAAAATATATGGCACAACCTCATTGAAGAGATTGGAGAGAAAAGGTGCTGACCTAAGTAACTTTGGACATGAGTGGATTCTATAAGATTAAAGACAAAAACAACTGTACATAATCGTTGAACTCCAGTTGATAAGGTTTTTACCCATGCAGGCACAGGTAAACAAGAGGTATGACAATACCACAATACATGTATACTAAAACTGAATAATTAAATAGATGGATTATGGATATGGATGCCAAGTTTCTCAACTTCAAGTTTGCTTACTAATGTTTCCTTCAGTACAAAATTTGCTGACAATCTTGTTCAGTGTACTTTTAATTTTATATATTGTTTTGTATCTCTTAAGTTTGACTTGAGTCTTTACATATTTTCCATTTTTTTCATTATATGCATGGTTTCCTCTACCTTGTTGAACAAACAGAGGATGTTTGTAATAGGTGTCTTAACATCTATGTTTGGTAATTTTATCATCTCTGTAATTTCAGTGTCTTTTACTATTTATTATTTTTTCTAGTTGTGAATTGCATTTTCTTGCTTGTTTGAATGCATAGTAATTTTTGCTTGGATGTCAGACATGAATTTTACATTGTAGGGTGCTGAATTTTACTGTATTCCTCTTATTTTTGTATTTTGTTTGGGAATGCAGTTAAGTTACATGAAATCAATTTGACCCCTTTTAGGCTTGTTTTACATAGTGACATTTCATTATGTTAAAGGAGTTAATTCATCAAGTAGACATAATAATTCTATGTGTGTATAAACCTCATAACAAAAATTGAAAATACAAGAAATAAAAGTAGTAGAACCAAAAAAAGAAACAGGAAAATATACATTTGTAACTGGAGAACACAATAGCTTTCTTTTGATAATTGATCAAACAAGTAGATTAAAAAATTAGTAGAAAATGGAAAACTTGAAAAACACTATCAAGCAACTTGATCTAAGTGACAATTATAGGGCATACCACCCAAAATATTAGAAAAGAGAAAAGACTTAAAAGCAGTTATGTAATATTTCAACTTAAAACACTAGAAAAAAGTGAAATTAACTCAAAGTAAGCAGCAGGAAAGAAACAATAATGAGCAGAAACCAATAATATAAGAGAAGAAAAGAGTTAAAATAAACTAGTTGTTAGAAAAGATCAATAAAATTGATAATCCTCTAGCCAGAGTGAGCATGGGGAAAAAAATCCAGAAGACATAATTATCAATATCAGGAATGGAAGAGAGAACATCACTACAGATCTTACAGACATTAAAAACATAATATGGGAATATTATCAACAACTTTAAATCAATAAACTTAACAACTTAGATGGAATAGAGAAATTCCTTGAGAAACATAAACCACTAAAGCTCCCATAAAGAAAATTAGATTATCTGAATAGCCCTGTATTTATTAAAGAGATCAAATTTGTAGTTAAAAGAATGCACACACACACACACACACACACACACACCCCTCCAGATCAAGATGACATCACTGGTAAATTTTACAAAGTATTTAAGGAAGAAATAATATAAGTTATCCACAAACTCTTCCAGAAAATAATGTAAGAAAAAAGACTTCCTAACTAACTTTATGAGGCTAGCATCCTTCCTACATCCAAATGAGACTATGTTGCCCAGAAAACAAAACAAAACTGCAAACCCTAGTTCCTCATACACACACACACACACACACACACACACACACACACACGCACACACACACCCTGAACAAAATATTGTCAAATGGAACCTGCCAACATATTTAAAAAATATATATCATGACCAAGTTGAGTTTATCTTAAGATTGCAAAATTGGTCTAACATTTAAATATTATTGAAATTTTCACATTAACAAACTAAAAGGAAAAATAATATGATAATTTCAATAAATGCAGAAAGAAATTGACAAAATTTAACATCAAGTTATGATTTTATAAAGTTATTATTTAACCAGAAATATAAGGAAACTTTCTCAATCTGATAAAGGACATCTATGAAAATCCCATAGCTAACATTGAACTTCAAACTGTTTTTTCCCCTAAGAGCAGCAATAAAGCAGATGTCTACTCTCATTGTATCTATTTACTGTTGTGTTAACCAGTTCAATAAGGCAAAAATAAACAACAAATGAGCAAGCAAACAGTTGTCTTACAGGTTGAAGAGGAAAAAATAAAACTATCTGTTCACAGAAATGTGATTTTCTTTGTAGAACATCTTAACAAATCTACAAAAAACTATTATAATGACAGATTATCAAATTGCAGGTCAATATACAAAATTAACTCTGTTTATGTTAGCATCGAACAGTTAGAAATTTAAAATTAAAATTAAATATCAATTACAATAGTATAACTGTATAAAATGCTCAGTAATATATATAGCAAAATACATAAAGAATCCATACACTGAAAACATAACACAGTGCTGACAGAAATTAAAGAAGATCTAATAAATGGAGAAATATACCATGTTATGGACCAAGAGACTCAATATTGCTAAGATACCAATTGTCCTCAAATTGATCTGCAGATACAATGTAAAACCAACTAAAATTCAAGCAAGCTTTCTTTTTTGAAAGGAATGAACATGTGAATTCTCAAAACATATAAAACAATGTTTATAAAGAAGAACAAAGTTGGAGGGCTTACTATACCTGTTATCAAGGCTTGTTATAAAGCTACAGTAATTTAGACAGTGTGGTATTCTCAGAAGACAGACAAATAGATCAGTAAAATGGAATCGAGTTCAGAAAGAGGCACATAACATTTGGCAAGGTAATTCAACTATGGAAAAGATAATCTTTTTCAATATACTGTGCTAAAATAATGGATCACAATATGCAAAAATAAAGTTCTTATACTATATAACAAAAATGAACAAAAAAAATAGATGTGAATGTACCTTAAATTACAAACCATTTTAAATAATTTTTACTGACTTTTGGTTAGGCAAAAAATTCTTAAATAGAACACAGAAAGTGTGAATTTTTAAAAAATGAAATTTATCAAAAGTTAAAATGTTTGCTCTTCATGTACCCCAGAACTTAAAGTATAATAAATAAATAAAAGGGCCCAAAAAAAGAATGCATAAAAGTTACATATAAAAGCAGCTTGAATTGCTTGGCTAACCATTGTCCAAAAAAATTTTTTAAATAAAAAGGAAAGACACAGATTGGAAAAAATATTTTCATAATATATATCAGAATATATAAAGAATTTTTACAATACAATGATAGGAAGACAGACAATCCAAATTTTAAAATAGACGAAAGGTTTGAATACTTCACCACAAAAAATAATTGAATGACAACTTAGTACATAAAAAGATGTCCAACATCATTAGTTATTACGGAACTTTGAATTAAACTATTATGAAATACGACTACATACCTACAGAAATAACTAAAATTTTAAAAGCCTGAATTTACAAAATATGTGTGAGGATGTGGGGTAAATGGAACTCTTGGGCTTTGCTGGTAGGAATGCAAAATGGTACAATCACATTGGAAAAGAGTTGATAGCTTTTTACAAGTAAAACCTACATCTACCATATGACACAATCATTATTTACCAAAAGAAATGAAATTATATGCCCATGCAGTCTTTTATTTGAATATTCAGACCCAATTTGTTGATAATAGCCAAAAGCTGTGAATAATCCAAATGTCTATTAACTGATCAATAAAACTGAACTAAAAACAAAAACAAAAGCACCCTGATACAAAATGGTTCAAACAAATAATAAAAACATTAAAGAGGAAATCTCAGAGGGATTTGAAAATAGATCCTAAATACTGAATGATGAGAAATACTTCATTAATTTACACTAGAGTCACTATCTCAAGAAAAATAAAATTTACTTATTTTCAACTAAACTTATTTTATTGGGCAATAAATATGTGCAATAAGTGGCTTTAATAATGAGAAGATATTTTAATTAGTCTATCAATTTTTTATGTAAATGAATGCAAGAAAACATTTTGTTCTCTTGAGTAGCTTAAACATTTCCTCACTAATCTTATTTGCATTCTTAATTTGCTTTGCAAATTTTTTTGTTTCCCAGATAAAATTCAAGTGGCTACAAATTAAGAATAGAAATATCTAAATTGATGAGGTTTTCCCATATATCGTTTTTAGATTATGTTTTTCATGGCTTCTTAGAAGGATTTGGTTCCAAAGTTCCCCTGGAGCCTGGTAGATTTCGTTGGTCTTAACTTTATCCCATTCCATCCTTTCTGTAATCTTAGATTCTTTTCCAGCCTCTGTTTCCCCCTCCACTCCTTGCACACAGTACAAGTGCAGTTGTCTCATTGATGGAAGACACTTGAGCCCCTCGGGCCTGAAGTGCCAACCACTAACCCTGCCCTCCAGCAAGAGTCCCCTAAAATCCCTGGTCCTCCACTACTGGGAGATTGCATTCCTCTGATCTTCCTTAATTCTAACTGTCTTCCTTCATTTTACAATTTATTCGCCTACTGGAGGCTACTTGAAAGCAGAGTCTGTACTTAATAAAAGTTTAAATGTTGCCTCAATGAATGAAAGTTGTACCTTGTGATTAACATGTTCATTCAACAACTATTTATGGAGTTAATGAAATAAGCCCTGAAAAACAAAGCCCTGGCTTTCATGGAAGGCAGGCTATAGTTGGATGCAGCAAATAAAAAATAAACAGCTGGGCATGGTGGCTCACACTTAAAATCGTAGCACTTTGGGAGGCTGAGGCAGGAGCATCACTTAAGCCTAGGAGTTGGAGGCTGCAGTTAGCTGTGATAGGCTCCGGGGGATGGGGGGCGATGGAGCAAGTCCTTGTCTCAAATAAATAAAAGAATGAAATGTCTGGGAATTGGGAAAAACAAGAAAAATAATGAACAAGGTGGGCAAAGTCCCTGATTGCCTAGAGCTCATATCCTAGTAGGGGGCACGAAACAGGAAGCAAACCTTTAAACAAGGCAAGTTTAGCGGCAGGCACAGAAGCCCACTTCAATCTCACAGAAGCTAAAAGAGAATTTCTTGGATCCTATAATTGGAAAGTTCAAGGCCTAAATCCGCTTTGGGATTCAGGGTATAAAATGCCATGGGGCCTTTACCTTTTCCCTCTTTGACTTCACTATACCCTGCTTGGCTCATTTCAAAATCTCCCTTCACACTAATAGCAAGATGTCTCTGGTCAAGCCTATGTGTCTCCTTCAGATTCCCTTTCAGAGCAGGAGAAATGGCCCTTCCAAGTGGTCTCAGCAGATATCTTCAAGAAAGCTTGCATTGAGCAGATCTAGTCATGGGGAACCGATTCCCAATCATTCGCTGTGGTTCAGGGGACATGGGTTTTCCAGCTTGGCTTATATGCCCACTCCTGGGACTAAGGGAGCGAGTCCAGCTCTGACTCAAGCAAAAGCACTAGATGAGATTACAATGAAATAGGGGGCTGGACTCTCCAGGATGGGGAAGCTGGTCAAGCGAACCCATCTAACACATGACTTTATTTCCATAGCACTTACCTGCATCTTAATACTGATAATCGACTCTCTCATGTCCTCCCGTCACTCACTAAAAGAGGAAAACAAGGAAGAGTGGAAAGAGGACAATTAAGCAGGCGGGATCTAAATGCTCAATGAGTTTTTAATTATTGCTTTGGGAGTGTAATGTGTCTGTATGCTGAGAGTTCATCCATTGCTAAGTCTTTTAAGTGTCCTATTCAAAACCTCCAGGGGGTCTTCCCCAGGGCATTTTTTGCCCAGGATCAGAGGATGAATGCCAAGGACATGTTGCAACACCAAGGTGCTAGTTCTTCAGATTGCATATATTACTGACTCAAGGTCCTTCCTTACTAAGCCCTGTTAAAGAAGGAGCAGATCATTTATCTCTTTCACAAACAAAGCCGCGGCTTACCAGCTGTACAGAATGGGGTCATCTCAGAGGGTTTTGCCAGGGAAAGCCAGCAGGCTGGCACAGCCTGACATTAACTTCCCCCACAGTTAGCCACCAAAAAGGCTGTGTTCCCATGCACGCTGACCTAAAACCCACATGATGCAGCTGCTCATCAAACAGCTGCCACATCACCATGCTGGGAAAAACATCCCTGATGCATCTACTAACAGCCTGTGCCAGGGCTCACAGAGCAGATTAGATGCTGCAAGGGAGGAATGGATCCAAAGCTATAATTTCAGCCAGGATCTTGTTACTCTTACATGCAGCTGTTGCATTCAGAAATACAATATATTTCTTCCTCTCTTAAATAGGCTCTGTTCATCTCAACTGCTTCATTTGCTGCCTTTTTTCTACAACTTTGGCAGTTGGGTATAATAACGTAACTGTTGAACTATCTGCTGTTAACAACCTTCTTTTTGTGGCATTCTTTTCATGTTACAGGCACTTTTGAAGAAAGAAATGTTTCCCCTTCCTGTCGTTTTGTCAATCATGATATTCTTTTTAGTAGTATTTCATTTTTTTTTTTTGCGTGGTTTAAAATTCCCAACAAACAGAATAGAACTACCTGCTATGCTAAAAGGCCTCCATCACTTTATACCATGACCCACTCTTTTCATTATGATGGTATTTAAGGGAAATGAAAGTACTTTAGTCTTTAAGTGCTATGACTGTCTGATGTACTGATACTATTCCCAGTGCTGTAGATACTTTGCATTTGTAACAGTGAATTAATTCAAATGATTTTTTTTTCTTGTAATGAAAAACATTTTCAGGATCTGAACTCTGGAGTGATTACAATGTCCCATTTAGCTTCAGCAGGTAGAGCCATCCAATTCAATGAGTGTTTATTAAGCACCTACTATGTGCAAGCCTCTATGTCTCATGCTGGGGAATATTCAACAATGACTTGCTCCACCTCTGACCTTAAGGAGAGAGCTACCCAGTGAGAGAGTCAGATGGAACACAGCTACTCCTAAAGCAAAGCAGAACATTCTGAGGGTGATTGAGCATAGGGAATAAGCTGCTCCCACAGACCTGGACATCTGGGGAGGCTCCACAGAGGAGCAGCATCAACTAAGCGTTAAAGAATGAGCAGCTTCAGGCTGGGCATGGTAGCTTATTCCTGTAATCCCAGCATTTTGGGATGCCGAGGCTGGTGGATCACCTGAGATCAGGAGTTTCAGACCTGCCTGGCCCAAATGGCGAAAACTCGTCTCTGCGAAAAATCCAAAAATCAGCCAGGTGTGGTGGCGGGTGCCCATAATCCCAGCTACTAGAGAGTCTGAGGTGGGAGATTCACCTGAACCCAGGAGGAAGAGGTTGCAGTGAGCCATGATCACACCACTGCACTCCAGCCTGGGTGACAGAGCAAGACTCTGTCTCAGAAGAAGAAAGAATGAACAGATTTAGACTGGCTGTCTTCTGCTGAAAACAGAATGGGTGAGCAGAGGCTTCGCAGCAACGAGTTGCCTGTGTTTTTAAGGACTAGTGAGTTGGGTGGGTGCAGCAAATAGGGATGGGTATGGGACATGGTGACTGGGGCCAACTCTTGGGAGAACCTGAAGTGCCAGGTCAAGAGACTGAAATTTTTCCAAAAGTAGTGGGATTCCCCATGCTCATCTTAGGTTCAATTTCTCCTTCAAAAAAAAAAAAACCATTTTTTTTGAAGGAGAAATTGATTCAGTATGCTGATTCAATAACCTGATTCTTAGGAGGTTGGTGCTGAGGAGTTTAGGAGTAACACCACACTAAGAATCAAGACGTTAACAAATGTCAAGGTTGGGGGAAGAATGTATGGATGCTCACTGTATTTTTTAAAACTTTTTGAAAGTTGAGAGTTCTCACAATAAAGATTGTGACTTTAAAAAATATCCCGTTCTACCACAGAGCCTAACAAGTTGGTAAATCTGCCTAGCATTTTGAGGATTCTGGGTCTAGGGATTTTGCTCAACTAGCAAACAGTCTGTTCTAACTAAGACTCCTAGCTCTGTAATCCCAGAGCTATGGGGCCTCAGACAGGATACTCAAGCCACCTGAGCACTGGCTCCCGCATCTGTCCGATGGATGCAGTAATGAGAACTGCCAACCTCATGGGCTCTTGGGAAGACGAAATGACAGAATTCGCATTTAAAGCCCTTCATGTGTGGCCTGACACACACTAGGGCTTAGGAAATGGTGCTGCTATCATTAAGCTTTATGCTGAAATATTACTGAGTCCCATTCTCTACCTTTCAGCACAGCATCCATGATCCATGCCACAGACTCAGGCCAGCATCCCAATGCTCTGCGTCAGTGAGGGCTGAGTCACGAGGCTCAGAAGCAGCCTGTATTGGTAAATGAACTCTGTCTGTCCAACCTGATAGATCGCAAGGACTTCTCAGATGACACCGGTGAGCAGATTTTGAATATTTAGGTCAGGTGTGCATGTCTTCAGTGGTGTAGTCATTTGGTTTAAATTTTTAAAAATGCAAATAAGATGTGAAAAAGACACTGTTCTTTCAACTGCACCAGCAGCACCACTATCCTTTTTATAATTTATCGTTTCTAAGCAAATGAAATGTATTTCAATGTAACAATAAATTATCATAAATGTGACATGATTGATTTGAAGATAGCCAGAAAAGCTCAAAAATCATCTTTTTCCTAGCACGTCCTGGTTTTCTCGTGGACCCACTGTGCCTATAAAATGACGTTATACTGAATCGGGAGGGATTCTACATGTAAAACAGAACATTTAAGACCACGTGCTCAAATAACAAAACATAAGCTTAAATCTTCTGCATTGAAGCCACGTGTCTTTGTTTTATGTTTGAGAATGGGAATCCACATACGACATACAGCTAGAGCACTAAGTAAAGTGAAATGAGTGATTTAGTACATATACATTTCTTGCTCACAAAATTATCAATGTAATATTAATATCAAATATTAGCAAGTCTGAAAAAATAAGCATTCTAATAATCTTTTGGATGGGGCATCAATGATAAAATTTTGGTGGGCAATTTAAGAATATGAATCAAAAAACACAAAAGCCTTTCATGCTAACAACATTGCTTCTAGGGCTAGAAACATTAATAAACATAAATCTACAGTGACATTCTTTACAATAAGGAAAAATATGAAACTTCGAGAAAGCCCAAAACATTGAATTACAATACATCATAAGGTGGAATATTGCTTAACCATGAACATGATATTGTAGAAGATTCATGTATACATATATCCTAAGTACAAATGTACTCAAATTCTACACAGCAAAACCATGAATGTTCAATGCAAATGTGTATGTACACCACAGTATAACCAAATATACTTAATACATATAAATATTGCTTTATTTAGTTGAAATATACCACAAGTACACGTGTCACAATGATAACAGTGCACATACTAATAACAGTGCACTTTTTTTATGAATGTGATGCTTCAGAGAAAACACAATTCAAGCAACAAAGGTAAAAACTAGCCAAGTAAATCTACTTTGGTGCAGCTATACATGGTTTCCAGGCCTCCACTAGTTTTGTACATTTCTGTTTTAAAATAGATTTTTAAGAAATAAATAACAGCTTTAGATTTGCAGAAAATTTGGGAGGATTGGACAGTTTCCACAGAGCTCACATCGAGTTTCTCCTATTATTAACATTTCACATTTTATGGAACGTTTGTTCCAGTTAATAAATCAATATTGGTATATTTTTATTATCTGGAGTCCATACTTTATTCAGATTGCTTTAGTCATTACCTAATGTGCTTTTTCTGTTCCAGGACCCCATCAAAGACCCCACATCATGTTTAGTTCTCCCTGCTCCTCAGGCTCCTCTTGGCAGTGGCAGTTTCTCAGACTTCCCGTGTTTTTGATGACCCTGACAGTTTCGAGAATTTCACGCTTGTTAATGGCCTCATTTGCCATCCTTCCTATGTCTAAGTACTTAATATTGGAAGCTTCCAACACTGTTGAAATACTTTGAATAGTCTTTGCAAGAGATTTTTATTGTAATGTCAGAGCAATTGTGATTGACTAGTAGTTATACTTTTAAAATGTGTTTGTGTTGAATAATAGATTAGAGCATTTGTATACAAAATTGCTTTCTGGTAATTAGATATTTTGAGATGTGTTGTATGACCCCAATTTTCATTTTACTTAAAATTACAGTTCACTACAATTATAAACATAACCCATTTACATTGGATCAGTCTGGTAGCTATTATGCATTATGTGCATAATTATAACTACCCCGTGCTCATGCCCTTCTCACTCTGAAAAAAAAAAAAGCTGCCAGAAAACTAGACTGGAGGGAAATTTTTAGAGGGGAGAGCTGATGAGATGGCATCACACCCTTCTGTCTCCTTGCTTCCAAGTCACAGAATCCCAAACTCCAAAAGCTGGTGTCACGGGTCTTTTTCCCTAAACCAAGCTCTTAGGGCTTGGGGAGTCCATGGACCTGCTTCTTCCATTATTTAAAAATATATCCTGAGCTGAGTGCAGTTATTCACACATGTAATCCCAGCACTTTGGGAGGCCAAGGCAGATGGATCACTTGAGGCCAAGAGTTCAAGACCAGCCTGGCCAACATGGCAAAATGCTGTCTCTACTAAAAATACAAAAATTAGCCAGCCATCATGGTGCTCGCCTGTAGTCCCAGGTACTTGGGGGTCTGAGGCAGGACAATCACCAAAACTCAGGAGGCAGAAGTTGCAGTGAGCCACGATCATGCCACCACACTCCCACCTGGGCAACAGAGTGAGACTCAGTCTCTAAAAAATAAAAATAAATAAATATATATCCAGAGCAGCTTCTCTGTACCAAGTACTTGGCATGAACAGACCAAATTTTTGTCCCTGCCCTCATGGATCAATCTAGACATGGAGGCGGACTTAGAGTGAATAACCTGCTAAAGTCTCGGCCAGCACAATACAAGAGTCCCATAGGTTGGAAGAATCCCAAGCCTTCCTGTGATCTCACTTTTTGTCCCCACTTGCTAACCTGACTGTCACCTGTGTACTAGTTTATGTGCTTGCTGCACCTCAGCACCGTGCATGTGACCCATCTCAGCCTGCCAGACTGACCCAATAAATGAATCATCTCAGCCTGCCCAGCCATGGCTCAGCCCCTCCAGATCCCTATTGCTACGAGCTCTGACTTACCTGAGACTCCTCATCTTTGACAGTTTCCCATTTTGTTGACAGGGCCATGCTGTCTGGCTTGTGATGAGAAATGGATGGCATTAATGGCAGATCAGACATTGCAGACAGCTATCAAAACTATCCAAACTAAAACACCAAGAAAAGACTGAAAAAAATCAACGGAGTGTCAGTGAACTGCAGGGAAATATCAAATGGTCTAATATATGCATAATAGGAGTCCCAGAGGAAGCACAGAAAGTGGAGGAGACAGAAAAAATATGTGAAGAAATAATGGTCCTAATTTTTCTTATCTTCAGACAAAGTAGATTCCAGAGCAAAGAGTATTGCCAGAGATAAAGAAGGTCATGTCATAACAAAAAAGAAGTAAGAGTTCATCAAGAATGCATAACAATGCTAAGCATTTGGTGCACATATGAAGCAAAACCTGATAGAACTGCATGGAGAAATAGACACATCCATGGTTGTTGTCAGAAATTTCAGCACCCCTTTTCAACAATTGCCAGAATATGTAGACAGGAAATTAGAAACTTATTTTTATATTAGTATAGTCAATTCAGCTTTCTTTTGATCATTGTAAATGTATCTTTCACCATCCTATAACTTTTAACCTACTTGTATATTTATATTCAAAATGGATTTCTTGTAGGCAGTCTGTGGTTGAGTCTACTATCAACCAAATTGGCACAATTTATAATTTTAGAACACTCCACCCAACATTAGCAAAATATACGTTCTTTTCAAGTACACACAGACTACTTACCAAAATTAACCAAATTCTGAGCTATAAAATATGTCCTAATACATTTAAAGAAATTCAACTTATATAAAGTATGTTATCTAACAGTAATGAAATTAACTTAGAAATCTATTTTTACAAAGATTTCAAGTATATCTTCAAATATTTCAAAACTATGTAACATACTTTAAAGTAACCCATGGGTTAAAGAAGCAACCCAGAGGGAAATTAGAAAATATTTTTTAACAGACTAAAATCACACTAATATGTCTGAAAATTTAACAATAAAATTTGTGGGATGCAACTAATGCAATACTTAAAGGGAAATTTATAGTAATAAATTTCTATCTTAGAAAATAAAAAGAATTACAAATCTATGGCATCAGCTTCCACTTTAAGAAAATTTTAAAAGTAGAGCAGCTCAAACTCAAAATTATGCAGTAGAAAAGAAATAGTAAAGATCAGAATGGAAACCAATGAAATATAAAACAGAAAATTAACGAACCCAAAAGGTGATTCTTTGAGAAAATCAATAAAATTGATGAACTTTTAGCCAGGCTGATAAGAAAAAAAGATCAGATAAAATAACCAATATCAGAATGAAAATAGATGATACCACAACAGATTTTAGATTTTATAGATGTTAAAAAACATGAAAACCTTATGCCAGTAAACTCAACAGAGCAGGTGAAATTGACTCATTTCTTGAAAGACACAAAAACTACCAAAGCTCATCCCCAAAGAAATCAAATTTGTAGTCTTGTTGAGTATATAGACAGATATCAAGACATATCAAATTGTATACATTAATTATCTGCAGTTTATTGCATCACAATTATGCATCAATAAAGTCCATTAAAAAATAGATCACCTACATTTATACTTAGTAATCTCTTTCCTGGGAAGCTATGCTTTAAAAATTAAACCACCTGTATGTAAGAATCATGTAAAGGGATATTACTGCAATGTTAATCCTAATGAGAATAAATGAGTCGTTGAATATGTTCTGGTACATACGTACCTTGGGGTGTTATGCAGCTCTTTAAGAAGATCAAGCTTATGTCCAGCAGCTGATGAGAATGGATCCACTGGATGTGCTGTGAAGTGAGGAAGCTAAGACGCAGAACAACGCGTGTATGAATTGAAGGTAATCCAGTGGCCATGGTGAACGACAGCAGGGCGGTCATCCCTCCTTTGTTACCACAGAGGGAAGTTCCAGAGGAACGCTGTTTGAGCCTGTGAGCTAAGATGGTTCCTGTAACCAGAACTGAGACTTGGTGTCCAGAAACGATCTCCCATCAGCCTCCAAAAAAGGGGTATCTAGGAGAGACTCTTGGTTTGCACTTGGGAACTACTCAATCTGGACACAGTTGTTTTCAACCAATTGGTAGTGAATGAGTTTGAATTCTTCATTTACATGGACAGACTTGGTTGAGGCTGGGGTGGAAGCTTTTCCTACTTAAACCAGACCCACACTTTGTTCTCTATAGTCCTTTCCATTTATGTGGGAAGCTGTGTCTCCCAATCTTCAGATTCTTTTTCTTTTGCTTTTTTTTTTTTTTAAGAAAATAAAGTTCTCCTTTGTATTTCCTCTGCAGAATCCATGGTCTTTTTTAAACACAGGTGTATTCATCGATTTTTATGTGGCTATCAAGATACTACCTGATACTAGGTAATTTATAAAGAAAGGAGGTTTAACTGACTCACAGTTCCACATGGCTGGGGAGGCCTCAGGAAACTTACAATCATGGCAAAAGTCAAAGTGGAAACAGGCACCTTCTCACCATCAGCTCTCGTGAGAACTCCCACACTATTATGAGAACAGCATGGGAGAACAGCATGGGGGAACCGCTCCCACCAAGTCCTTCCCTCACACATGGGGATTACAATTCGGGATGAGATTTCGGTGGGGACACAGAGCCAAACCATATCAACATGTAGTCTATTTCCAGCTTTGTAAACTGATGACCATATTTCTGTCACATGAATATACTGTCTATACATACACACACACACACACATACGCTTCACAGATATTAAAAATACCATACATGTATATACATATGTATATGTATATACATATTCTCCTTCCCTCTTTCCCTGACTTTAAAACAATATTAACAATATCATATATGTATATACAAATATGCTATACAGATGTTAACAATACCTTCCTTCCTTCTCTCTTTCCCATATGGTATTGTTAATATCTGTATAGCATATATATACACATATGTATATATTATTATATACTATACAGATATTAACAATATCATATATGTATATACATATGTATACATATATACATATTCTTCTTCCTTCTCTCTTTCTCTGACTTTAAACCAATACTAACAATATCATATACATATATACATATGTGCTATACAGATATTAACACTACCATATGGGAAAGAGAGAAGGAAGGAGAATAGCAGAGGTAAGCAAAAATAAAGATTACAGTTTTAAAAAGAGGGTCAACTTAGTTTGGATGCTAATTCAAATAAATTAAAAAATATGTGAGGTAAGAAGGAGAATTTGAATGATTGGATATTAGGGACTACTGGTGATTTTTAAACTGAAAACAGTATTACAGTTTTATTTTTCAATGTTCTTTATCTTTTAGAGAGGCATACTGAAATACACATTTATGAGATGATCTAACTCTGGAATACAGTCTTGGGATTTGGAAAAAGTAGGAAGGAGTATAGATGAAGCAAGCTTGAGAATAAGTTGACAATCATTGGGTGATTAGGGGACATGTGTAACTATATATTTTGAAATTTTTTCTCAGTAAAATTATTGAAAACTGTGGTTTCTGGTCTGGTGCAAGGAGATTGGAAGTTGTCACTCCTGGCCTCACAACAAGAAAAAAGATGAACAAACTCTTGTTAAATCCATCAGAGAACTCATTCCCAAAGCAAACTGCTGATCCCTAAATTGGAGGAACAGACGGGTGGATACAGAAAAGCACAGTTTACTGGAGCAGAAGCCCCCATGGGAACCCATTCTGGGGTAAGAAAACCTACACTGTAACTGAGGAATTGCAGGACAAGCTCAGAAACTCCAGGGAGGCCCAGTTGTAGGAGAACCCCACACTTGTGTAAGTTTTACCCCCAGGAACCCTACTAGATTCTCATAGTGTAGATCAGAGAAAAATCACACTTCTGGCAGAGGTAAATTAACTATTTGGAAATATGCCCAGAGTTTTCTGTCCTCCTTAGCAAGATTGCCCCCAAGTAAAACTATTTTACTAACCACTTTGGATTTTGCCACAGTGTAACCTGCCTAGGGTAGAGAAATACCCAACTCTAGCCCCCTCTACCCTTCCTGACTAAGGGGGAAAACAAAACAAAACAAAATGAGAAGCTATGTGAAGGTCACAGCTGAGGGACACAGGCCCTCTAGAGGACAGAGACCAAATCAGAGAACCAGAGAATGCTTCCCTTCCCCACACCTGACCACCTCCCCAACAGGCTCCTGTGTCATAACAGGGAAATGCAATGGAAGGAATGGCACCTCTTTACCTGCTTTAAGAAGAAATCTCTAGGAAGCCCCAAGGACGACGGGGAACCAGGAGCCGGGACACCCACAGAAAGTAGCTTCTGACACCTTTCAGCAACAGCAGGCACCGCCCAGCTCCTTGCCAGCTGCACATACAACCTTTCGTGAAAGGCCTCTGCACCCCTGTTCCTTTTACACATCATATCACATCACATCACATCTCATTGCATCACATCACATCACATCACATCACATCACATCACATCACATCACATCACATCACATCACATCACATCACATCACATCACATCACATCATCATCACAGAGAGCTTCCAATCAAAAGATTGAAAGCTAAACAAAAGCAAAAAGGGATGCATTAAAAAGCCATGCAAGCAGGTACAATCGGAACCTTCCCTTGGCTTATGGCTTCCACTGCTCCTACTCTGGTCCCAGTCACCCTCATCTCCGCTTGGTCAATTTCCAATTCTAATTTCAGCCCTCCTCTATGGGCATATCTTCTCCTCTCTCCCACCCTGGCCCTGTAGTTTAGGAAATTCAAACATGACTCTCCTTTCAACCTGGTACTCATTGGCTCCAAAGGTTTAGCTCACACTATTCCATCTTCTGGGGATACCCTTTGAATGTACTGTACCAAGTCTAACCAACCCATGAGAACTCAGCTGCTTCAGCACAGACCTGCACATCCTCTCCTGATGTCTCCATTCAGAGCCAGAGCTGGGGAAGCCAGGACAGAGGTTACCCCTCCCTCTGTAAGTGGGATTCAGCTTGAAGGCGAGGCTGCGGGTGTCATGGGAGGGGGGCAGAGGTGTGTATCCAGGCTCCTGGCTCTTCCACACACTCACCTGACATGACTTGGGCAAGCCACTTGTTCCCTTTGAGTCTCACTTACTTCAAAATGAAAGGAATATCTCCCCTGTATCACAACTTCAGGTTGCTGTGCAAGTTTTTCTGTGATGAAGTTATAAACTTGCAGGTAGCTTTAGTCACATAGAGTGTGGTTATCAAGAAATCTTGTATTATTTCATTTTCCTTGTATTTGTCTTTCCTATCAAGTAATTTGCAAGTTCTTTTTGGGCAGGGTCTCTGCCATAGCCCTCTTTGTATGTGCTGAGTGATTTGTCCAGTAACATGCACGTAATAAGCACACAGTGAATAATTTTCTGAGCCAATCACTGTTTTTGTGGCTGGTAAGGGTATATTTCCACAGGCTGAAACCATTGCATATTATTCCTTCACCATCTTCAGCAGATATATCTGTTATTGGACATTACAGATGAAAATCCCTGCAAACAAAATACATATCTGTAATTGAGTTAGCATTTCATTATTTTACACTGTTTGTTTCATTTTACAAGCAAAGCAATATGAAGTGGCTTTTTAAATTTTGTAAAGCAAAACATGAAATGAATAGTCTCTTCCGGTTAGGAATTGCATCACATTCTCCTTATTTATCATTTGATATCAGGCATATTGTTGCTAAAATGGTGGTGATCATATAACAAATTTTGACAGCTTGAGCTCAGCAGATTTCACAGAGACCCATAGCTAGCAACTAATCCTAATTTCAAAAGGTACAGATAGCCATAGGAGATGAGAACCTAATCAGATTTTCCCAAAATGACTCTTTGCAGAAGGTAGATTATAGATTTCCTATTAACTCGTCTCAAAGTATAAGAAACAGCCATGATTTTTTTCCCAACCTTTGCCTTTATGACCCATGTGTCATTGGCCTTACCAACCCAAATTTCAGCTCCAACTCCTCAGTTTACTCACATAAAATTGTCCTTTAAGATTCAATTCTTGAAGAGGATAAATTAATTGTGGAATATTTATGTAATGAAGTGCTACTCAGCAGTAAGAAGTAATGATCTTTTAATACATGGAATAACATGGATGAATCTCAAAAATATTATGTTGCCAAAAAGAAGCAAGGCACAATATGGTACTTAGTATATGATTCTATTTATATGAATTTCAAAAATGGGCAAACCTAAGCTATGATAGGAAAAGCCAGAATTGTGGTTTCCTGAAAGATGGGGAGGAAGGCGGTGACTTGATAAGAAAGAGCACAGGGAAACTTTCTAGGGGATGGGTTAGAGATATCTGATATCTTGGAGGGGGTGAGCATAATGGGTGCATATACATAAAACTATAACCAGTGCACACTTAAAATGTAGAAATGTTTCTGTACATAAATTATACCCCAATAAAGTCCTATTTTAAAAGAAGTGAGGATTTCTACTTCTGAAAAGGTGAAGTAGACATACTTTCTCCTATACCTTTCATGATCTACAACTAAATACCCAGAACATTACACATACATAACAAAAATTTAAAAACTCTAAAATGTGAAGAGAAGAAGCAAAGCAGCTGGGAACCCTGAGACCAAGTGAGGTATGAGATCAGTGGGACTTGTTTTCCAAGCACCAGTCGTGACCCCAGTTGTGACCCTGTTGATGGGAGCAGCATCTGGTGGAAACAGGGTGCAGTGAGAAAGCTGGCAGAAACCAGCCAATGTTTACAAAAGTCACCTCTAGCTGCCCTCACTGATCATTAACATAAAGACATTCCCACCGGCGCCATGACAGTTTACAAATGCCATGGCAATGACATGAAAATTACCTTATATGGTATCAGAAACTCTCTTTTCCAGAAAGATTTAAATAACTCTTCCATTAATTAGCATGTAACTAAAAATGGACGTAAATACAGCTGCCAACAGCTCATACACTGCTACTCTGGGTACAGAGTGCCTCTGGGTTAACCCTGTTTTGCTGTGCACTGTCCCTTCAGTAAACTTGCTTTCTTTCACCCCTGGCTCACTCTTGAATTATTTCCTGGGCAAAGCCAAGAACCCTCCCAGGCTAAGCCCCAATTTGTGGGCTCACCTGCCTTGCATGACAAGGAACAACACAGTGGAGGGTTCTTGGGGTTTTCTTTTTGCCTCATATATCCAGACTTGGAGCTAAAGAAGTTGGCAACCTGAATTGCTCACACATTGCTGGTACAAATACAAAATGGTACATGCATTCTAGAACACAGTTCAGTGGCTTCTTAAAATATAAACATGCAAATCCCACATGACCCAGCCGTGCACTTCTGGGCAATTATCTCAGAGAGGTGAGAATGTATGTTCACACAAATACCTGTACACACGTTTCACAGCTGCTCTGTTTGCAATAACCGAATTGGGAAACAACTTAGATGTCCTTCCATGGTGAATGGTTAAGCAGACTGGAGTGCATTTGTATTATGGAATACTGCTTGGCAAAATAAGAGCTAACCGTGCAGCAACCTGGGTTAATCTCCAGAGAATTATGCTGAGTGAAAAAAAAAAGCCAACTCAATTTACATGCTGTATAAATCCCTTTCTAAAACATTCTTGAAATTACACAATTATAGAAATGGAGAACAGCTTAGTGACTGCTGGGGGTTAAGGATAAAGCAAGGGCAGGAGGGGGCTGAGTGTGCCTATGAAAGGCAGCAGGAGAGACCCTGGCAGAGACAGCCTTAAAATCATCACTGTGTTGATGTCAGTTTCCTGGCTGTAATTGTTGTATTAATTAATTGTTAACAGTTTTAAAAGATGCTGCCATTGAGGGGATATAAAAGGCATGGGATCCTTCTGAATTATTTCTTATAACTTCATAGGAAGCTACAATTATCTCAAAACAGAAAGTTTAGATAAGATATCTTTAAAATTACAGCGGAGGAGAACCTGACTGGAAAGGGGCCTGAGGGAGCTTTCTGGGGTGATGGTAACCTTTTATACCTTGATAGGGACTTGGGTAACACAGGGGTCTACAGTTATCAAAAATCAGCAAACGGCCATTTAAGCTTTGTACACATTGTCTGTACATTTTTCATGAAAAACTTAAGTGAAGGCCAAGTGCAGTGACTCATGCCTGCAATCCCAGCACTTTGGGATGCCAAGACGAGCGGATCACCTGAGGTTAGGAGTTCAAGACCAGCCTGGTCAACATGGTGAAACCCAGTCTCTACTAAAAATACAAAAATTATCTGGGGGTGGTGGCACACATCTGTAATCCCAACCACTCAGGAGGCTGAGGCAGGAGGATTGCTGGAACTCAGGAAGCAGAGGTTGCAGTGAATTGAGATCACACCACTGCACTCTAGCCTGGGAGACAGGGCAAGACTCTGTCTCAAAAAAAAAAAATTAAGTGAAAGTGTCCAGAACCCCTCACCCCATTCTAGGTATAATGGAAAAGACATTATTCATCTTGATCCTCCAGGGAGCTTCTGGAGAGGCAGGGGTTGTGCTTCCCCAGTTCTTCCAGTTCTAAAATGAACTTTTGCCGAATTTCTCACATGGTGCACCCTGTGTGGTGCCTTTTCCCCACTGTTCAGGTGGACTCTGTCCTTCCACATGGCTGTGTGTGACTGACCTACAACCCATCAACTTAAAACTGGACACCGGTTATCCCTGTCCTTAAATGTCCCTCAGCCATTGTTGACCCCTGGAAACCTCCACTAGTGGCTCCTACTTGGGCTCTGATCTTTCATCAGTTTCTAGACCACTTTAATTCCAACCTCCCTGCCCCACCTTTTAACATCCTCCCTGGCTCCCTGACCCTCTACCCCAACACAATTCTTACAACAATCTTTCTCTGTGTCTTTTCCCCAGCCTAGCCTGAATGGTTATCAGAGTTGTGAGAGAAGATGGAAGCTTGCCAAGAGGCTCCTTTCTGGGTGGCCCAGACAGCACCCTCCTTGCTCATAGAAGTCATCAAGGAAGCACTGGAATGGTCTCTCCTACTCACCCCCACCACCCCCAGCACATCAGGCCAGCCTTGAACTAGGATGTGTGTGTGCTAAGCATTGCTCTACGGACCATCTTGATATTCTCTTCCCGGACTCTCATGCCTGCTGCTTTTGATAGAAGTCTGCAGCAGGCCAGGGTGGAGTGGAAGTTATCGTTAAAAACAATGAAGGTCACTCTCTGCAAAATTTCGTGTGGTAGTAGGTGGAATACTGGCCCGTAAAAATGTTCATGCCCTAACCACCAGACCCTGTGAATGTGCTGTTAACTGGCAAGAAAGACTTAAAGCTGCAGAGGGAATTAAGCTTACAAATTGGTTGGCCTCATGGTGGAGAGATTACCTTGAATTACCTGAGTGGGTCCAATGTAATCAGAAGGGTCCTTAAAAGTGAAAGAGGGAGCTAGAAAAAGAGAGTAAGGGAGAGAGGTGATATGGAATGAGAGAGGGGCAGAGAGAGACAATGATGCTAGCTTTGAAGGTGGAGGAAGGGGCCATGAGCCAAGCAATGTGGGCAGCCCCCCAAAACAGAAAGGGCAGGTGAAGGAATTGCCCTGCAGAGCCTCCAGAATAGAACGCAGCCCGGCTCACACCTTGATTTTAGCACAGGGGATCAATGTCGAGCTTCTTTTTTTTTTCCAGCTCTATTGAATTATCATTGACAAATAGAATTGTATATAATTAAAGTGTAAAATGTGATGATCTGACATACGTGTACATTGTGAAATGACTACCACCATCAAATTCATTAACACAGCCATCACCTCACATAGTTATCCTTTGAGGGGAGGAGTGATCCCTTGAGGTCTACTCTCTTAGCAAATTTCAAGTACACAATATAGCGTTGGTAACTACAGTCTCTAGACTGTGTGAGAACTCCCGAACTTATACCTGAAAGTCTGCGCCGTGAACCAACATCTTCCCACTTTCCCTATCCCACAGCCACCCTTCTAGGCTGTGTTTCTATAAATTTAACTCATTTTTTTTTTTTAGGTTTCACATATACATTATAACATAAAGTATCTGTCTTTCTGTGTCTGGCTTATTTCACTTAGCATAATGCCTTCCAGGTCCGTGCATGTTACCACAAATAGCAGGATTTCCCAGTGTTGAACTTCTATCTTATGGAACTGTAAAATAATACATTTGTTTGTTTAAGCACTAAGTTGTGTTAATTCATTACAGCAACAAGGGAAAAGGAATACATATATGAATACAGGTACTGTAATGAGTAAGTGGGAGGACCAAGGAGAATAAAAGATCCCCAAAGGCTTGGCAATAGATTGGTTTACACTAAAGCTGTTGTAATAAAACTTAATAGCTGTCTCTGATGCAGATCAACCTTGCCAGGGTTTTAATGACTTTTTTTTGTGGAAAGTAAGTACATTCCAGTGAAGTCAATTTTACTCTGACCAGGCATTTCTATATTGAAAGAAAAATAAAAAGTATGAAGAGAAGAAAAAAGAAAATCATTATTAGGGTGGTTGTTTTGTAGGTGATTTTGATTCAGATTATTGACTTCTGAGATTTCTAAGCTGAGAGAGATAGTAGCTGGAAGAGAATTTGCAACTAAAATTCTACAAATTTATGTTTTTTCTTAAATTTTTACAATGTTCTCCTGTACACTTCTTTTTTGACAGCAAGTTTTTGAATGACTTGTCTTTTCCAGCTTGGTTTTCATAAAACCCACAACTAATTCTGCATTTATATTTCAGCAGTTTGCAACATGATAATAAAAACTTCAAGGAGAACTGGCATAAACCGATTTGGGAGCAGACACAACTGATCCTTGATGAGCTGACAGCTCAGCTGGTGGAGCAGGAATGCTCTGCAGCCTGTCGTTTGTGGGGAGAAGGTTTCAGGAAGCGTGGCTGTCTGCATGTTACTATGAACTTGTGTTGCCTGCAAGAGCCCCCTCAGGCCATGGGAAGAGTTGACAAATGTGTTCACCCCATGAAACTTGCCTGAGTCAAATATGCTCCAATTAGCTTAAACCACCATCAATATCTACTGCAGTTTCTCCTCACTTTGGGTGATGTGGAGTGGCTGATAGCAATTTTGGGGTTGGCTCGAGGAAGCTGAGTTGGGGGATACATTTAGCTGGGGTTTGCCGGGACATGGGATTTGCAATGGCTTTCATGTGTAATAATGTTATTACAACCATAGTTTTAAGCCAGCAAAACACAAAGTTAGATCTGTACCCAGGTTTGAAGTTCTCGCATGCTAAAGATCACACCACTACACTGTAAGGCCTTTCTTATGCTGCTAGTGCGTCAGGAACTGTGAGGAGTCTGAGACTTTACTTGTAAGCTCACAAGCGAGCCTCTCCATTTCATGGATGTTGGTAAAAGACATAAGACTCCTGGGTCAGAGACAAAGGACTTCAGTTTTCATGGCAGAGCAGGCAGCATGAACTCATGTTCCTATCAGTTACTTTTGTTCCCCAGGGTTCACAGGGGTGACACAGAGTGGCCCTAGAAGATGTTATGCACAGAGTGGGTCTGCGTCACAGCTGAGGTTCACCAACTTTAGGAGATGCACCCCTTATAAGAGACTACTAGCAAAGTTTCCCAACTTTTACCTAGAAGGAGACATTATCTTTATTATCTTGGTCAGGAAATAAATCTGCCCTCTGACCTGGAGGGAGACAAGATCTCTGTCTTCCAAGGTCATTTGTTATGCTAACATTCTTGGAAAGATAGTCCAGGGGGAAAAAGCTACCAGTTAGTTTGCTGATAAGGTGTGCAGAAATATCAGAGAGCCGTAGAGAAATATCTTGAGTATAGTGCGATATCCACAGGCATTGATTCCTTAATCTAAAGGTGGGAGAACCTCTTCTTAGCCTCTCACTAGCAGTCAACAGCCTTTCTCACCTCCTTATCTGAGTCCAGCACACTTTGCTAATCTTATCCTGTCTCCTACTGCCTGTCTACACACCATGTAAATTCACCCATCCATGTAAATTCACCTGTCCAAGCACATCGACACAGGTTCTTTTCAAATTTCCTGCAGATTTTTCATGGAATACTGACATCAAAGATAAGACAAAATAAAAAACCACTACAATGTAAATATTGACAACGAACTGGTTAATGAAAGTCTTCAATTTAAAAAGAATTTAAGATTCATCCCTGCAGAAGATAACCTGAAGTGCCCTAAAATTTTACAACTCATATGTGAAAGATTTGATAGAAATTTTTCCAAATATGACAATAATCCTAGACATTTCATGAGATTGATAAGCTAAAAGGAGCTTTCCTAAATTGTAGATAATAAAAAATAAATTTTGGTTTGCCACAGTGGAAGGAAGACTGGATTATCTGGCTAGTCTAGATAGAGTTGTTCAGTCCAATATGGTAGCCACTAGCCACTTGTGGCTACTGAGCATTAGAAATGTGGCCAATGCACATTGAGAAGCGATGTGTCAAACGCACACCAGATTTCAGACTTCATAAGAAAAAAAGAATGAAACATTCCACATTAATATATTTTATACTAATTATATGTTCATATTACAATATTTGGCTACATTGGGTTAATAAAGTACATAATTACAATTACTTTGATGTATTTCTGTTTTATTTTTTAAAACATGTTCTTTAGAAATTTTGAAATAATAAATGTGGCTCACATTTGGGGTTGGCATATTTCTCTTGGACAGCATAACTTTACAGAAAATGACATCACAAAATTGTTTTAGTGTAAAAAATTATCAGCATATGCTGCCAAAGTGCATTGGAAAGTATGTTATTTTCTCTAGATTTTGTAATGTTTACAGATTTTTCAACTTTTTAAAGTTTGGAATTTGTCGTGGCTTTTTTTTTAATTTTAAATAAACATTTACTCCCATACCTTTTTATGTGTTTATAATTCTGAATTCTTTTTCCTAAAGTAGTATCCCATATTATTGAAGCTCTGTGCCCCCATGAAACAAGAATCTGCCCTGGATGTCAGGCTTCAAGTTCTACAGAGGGGCTGAAAACATTTCTTAACCCAGGAATTCCTGCAAGTTGATTATAAGATCATTTAGTGTATTGTTCCCAGCCTGCTTCTTAGGAGGTTTCAAATGGCTGTAGGATGAGAGGAGAATTGGGTGAAGAGAGGGGCAGGGGACAGAGGGAGTGGGGACAGTAAGAAAAGAGGAGGAAGAGAACTGAGGAGGTCAGACAACTCTTGAGAGAGATGTTTTCTCTTTATTTTATGATCCATTCAACACAGTATAAAGTCCTTTGCCTTCATCAGCACTGATGTTAAAGAAGAGGGAAGAATGAGTTAACAAAATTCAGTCCGTGATTGAGGCAAAAACAGATCACCTCTTGAAAGAAAACAAAATGATATCACAAAAGAGGCTGAGCAAATTTGTGGGCAGGAGTAGTAATGAGGAAAGTCAGATACAGCTCATTTAAGAGTTTAAGTTTATACCACAGAAAGACACCATTGGAAATTTTCAAGTAATTGAATTAAGGGCAACACAGCAGCAATTAAAAGAGAGCCAGGTGACACTGATTCAGCGACATCCTCAAATGAGAGGTTGCACACCCTGTCGCTTGGGCTGTGCTCTGGTCCACAGCAGTAGAAAGAAGGAAGAAAATAGCAAAAATAGAGGCAAAGAGGGAGGTCAGGCATTCCTACCATGTGAGTTAATCTGGTGCTAGCGTGTACAGTGGTCTACGTCTAGTATAGTGTACAGTATGCTTTTAAAAGACTGAATGTAAGGGAGGAAGGATGGATAACTCTACGACAGGTAAATAATTTCTCCAATTTGTAGAGGAGAGGGCTCAGATGATCAAAGCTGATAATCAACTTTGTTATGCCATTCAGTCACACAGAACATCTTAGCGGCACATCACTCAATTTCCCGAGGTGCAATCATTATACCTGACCCTGGTAATGATTCCTGAGGCACTGAGTGATCTTCTGGCTCCAAATGTGGGTTCTCCCCTGACTCCTTGCTTTCCTTCATCCTCCACACAGTCAGCCGTAGATTTCTGTCCTTCCTTCTCAGCGCCCTCCTATTCACTTCCTCTCCTCTGCCTTCGTCAGCACCCTGGACAGGGCCTTGTCCCCGGTTCAGCGGCAGATTGCAGTGAGGATTGAAGATGACCTGTCCTGCCCGCAGGCTGTAAGTGTGAAGTGCTGCCCACACGTGTGCACGGCAGCCTGCAGATCTCAGATACAGAGCAACAGGGCTGCTCTGCCTTGTGCAACGGTTCCCCACAAGATGATACCCTGAGCCCTTGCTCAGCCTGCCATGGCCAGGGTAGGGGAGATCTGCTCTTCCTTGCATGCTACCTTCACTTGGAGTGTATCATGGCAAGGATGCTCAGGGCTTGATATGGTGCAAAGTTTGGAGCAGCCCCTTTCAGTGTTTACCTACAGTCCCCTTTCTTCTTATATCTGAACCCACATCAAGGTGCTGGGGCAGAGTGGAGAACAACCACCATCCTGCTGAGGACCCCCACATCTGTGACTGTGTTCGTAGCTAAGACTTGTTGATCAAATCTTCACCCTTCTTTACCCAGAATGGGATCTCTCAGAAAAGCCTCTTCAGTCCTTCTGCAGAGTCTCCCAGTTGCCCTTGTTTTTCCATCCACACTGAGACAGCCCTAGACCCTGGCAGACAGTGATGTGGACGTAACATTGGGATGAGCCATTGTCATCAGTACTGCTTCACTTCCTGGCTCAGAAACAACCAGGGACCTTCACTTCCCACTGTCTATTTACAGGATAATATCCAAATTCCTGCCCTCCCCATTCCCTGTGTTCTCTGCAGCCTTAACTTCAATTTTTTCCCCAGCATGAGAATCCACTTGAGCCAGTACTCCTCCCTGGGCAGAGGATATCACTGGCTTATGTTTGAGTCCAGATGCTTTGTTTCCTCCTCCTCTCTCCCACCTCCATGAGGATTCTTCTCCTTCCAGTCCATCTGTCCATCAGTTCACCAAAGCTAAGGCTCAGCTCTTCAGGCAGAAGCTCCTGTCTTCTTCCTCCAATCAGCCACCACCAGTCCCTGTGCTCAGGCTGGCTCCTGCCTCTGGACACTCCTTTATGTAGCTGTTGCTGTTGGAACCATTCTTGTCAGAGCCATGTGACCTTCCTTGTTATTTCCCATCAGCGTCTCACTTTCCCAGCCTGACAGTGATGACCTTGGCTTACCCTTCCTTTGCCTTTCTGGCTGGGTGAGATGCACTCTTGGCCTCCTTTAAAAAATACAAATGAAATAGGTGCTGGTGTGCTTTCTAAATCACAAAAGAGGAATTCCAAAACATATTAAATTACTTAATGTTTCTTAATGTTTGTGTTTTCAGAAGTAGAAATCTCTGAGAGATATTTCGTGTCATGTATATAGTCAGTTTTAGTGTTGAAAGGCAGTCCTGGAGGAGCCCTCTCTCCAGTCATCATTCCAATGGCTGCTCTTGGAGGTAAATGAAAGCCTTTGTTAATAATGTGTAGAACCAGTGGTGAGACCTGGCAGAACTGAATAATTGAAAGGAGCAGAAATAGGCTGTACATATATAACTATTAAAGTGACAATTTATGATGATGGGGAGTTCCAACTCAAATTAGTTTAAGCAAAAAGCAAAATTTATTGGCCAATATAATTGGGAAGGATGGACTGAAGAAGGTCTCAGGCACCACTGATCCAGCAGTTCAAATTGAGCCATCAAGATCCACTTTCTCTGTCCATCTCTCCTCGTCTCCACGGGGCCCCTGTCCCTGCATTGTTCTCACCTCTCATGCTCCTCCAGGTGGTGGGGACACAGAAGCCAGCAGCTGTGATCACATTCTTAACAGCCAGCTAACTTCTCCCTGCCCATTTCCCATGGCAGACCTCAGAGTAGCCTGTCTTGGCCATGTGCCCCAACCTGGGCAGTTACTTTGCTTCCATTTGGAAACTAGGATTTACGAGGCCTGGGTCTAACATCCACTCCATGGCAAGGCAGAGAGGAATAAGGCTGAGTGGCTGAGGGGCAGTTAGCATTGTCACCAGAAGAAGGGGCATGCACAATCCACGCCAAGCAAATAAAAACAACACATGTCACCCCTGCATTTAAACATGCAGTTGGCTCAATGTCTTTGTTGGTCTGGTCATAAGAAAGAAATGCCATATGGGGCAACATTAAAAGCTATGCGATTAGGATGTCTCTGTTACAGCCTCTTGGGTCTTCTCCAGATGCCACCCATTATCACTTAACATGACTTTGGTTTCCCCCATTCTGACCTATAGAAAAAATATTTAATTTCTTTTTTGTATACATCGGGTAGCCAAAAGCCCAGCAGTGAAGTTGGGAACCACAGCTATGGGAATTGCTCCTTCTCTATGACAGCAAGATTACCTTCCTGTTTGTCAAAACTACCTTCCCTGGGGCTCTCCCTAAAACATCCAAAGACCTCAGGTCCTACAACTTTTCTTCTTTTCTTTTCAGCTCAAACACAGGATGAAGAAATAGAGCAAGTGACCCCATCTAAAGAAGGATCCCTGACCCATTTCTTCCAAATGGGACAGTTATTGGATCAGCACCTTCCAAGGTGAAAATCCCACCAGAGCTTCCTCCTTACTCAGCATGGGGATGCCCACTTTGCTAAGACCCCTTCCGTATTTATCAGCTAAGCTTCTTAAAAGGAAACAACGTATCTCTCCCCCACCCACCCACCCACCCATAACCACACCCTCCTGAATTGCTTGAAATACACTTTGCATCCAGTAGGGGTTTTGAAGCCATGTTCACACAATGGATTTTTTTCAACCACACAATTGAATGATTGACAAAACCAAATTTCCCAACTCCCATTCCAACTAAACAACACAGTGTTGGAATCAGATTCTTATCTCCCTTCTATTTTGCCTTTTTCTTATATAAAAATGAATCTGACACACAGAATTTTAAACTTTTGTAGAGAGAGAAACTTCTGCCCAGCAGATTAAAAAAAATACATGGGCTGGTGTGAATCACTTAAATTTGTACCTACATCCATCCAAAGTTTATCCATGGAAAACACGTGACTTAGTATCCTCAAAGCTCACTTCTGGTCTTGGAATAGAAGTGTGGCTCGAGAATCCTCTTTATAACTTTGCTTCCTGTAACTTGGACATGTTTTCATTGCCTGAGCAGTCTTATCAATACAATTGACTAGCACCCTCATGGCCAGATGCAGTGGCTTATGCCTATAATCTCAGCACTTTGGGAGGCCAAGGCAAGAGGATCACTTGAGGCAAGGAGTTCAAGAATTAACTCTCATTACTGAGAACTTACTGTGGAACTGGCTCTGTGCTAAGCAATTTTGTTTAAACATCATGACGGCCCCTAGGTTAGGTGTTAGCATCTTCATCTAATACACAAAGGCAGTGTGGGGTGCAGTCATGGAGCACTGTGCCCTAGGTGGGCCCGCTGAAGATGGAGCCCTAGTACCAGAACCCACATGCCCCTGAGTACTACTTCATCCAGGGAATGGTGACTTGGATACAGACAGAGCCTTGTTTAGTGATGTTTTGTTTTTCATTCTCTTCCGTTCATTTAACAGTTACCTTTAGTATTCAAAATGTCTTCATTTTACTTTATTGGTAATGCATGCACTTCATCTAGAGGCAAAAAAAAATGGTATCTAATACCATCTCATGCCAGTTAGAATGACAATCATTAAAAAGTCAGGGAACGACAGATGTTGGCAAGGCTGTGGAGAAATAGGAACGCTTTTACACTGTTGATGGGAGCATAAATTAGTTCAACCATTGTGGAAGACAGTGTGGCGATTCCTCCAGGATCTAGAAATAGATATACCATTTGACCCAGCAATCCCATTACTGGGTATATACCCAAAGGATTATAAATTATTCTAGTATAAAGACCCCATGCACACATTTGTTTATTGCAGCACTGTTTACAAGGGCAAAGACTTGGAACCAACTCAAATGCCCAACAATGAGAAACTGGATAAAGAAAATGTGGCACCTATATACCATGCATATACTATGCAGCCATAAAACAGAATGAGTTCACATCCTTTGCAGGGACATGGATGAAGCTGGAAACCACCGTTCTCAGCAAACTAACACAGGAACAGAAAACCAAACACCACATATTCTCACTCAAGTGGGAGCTGAACAATGAGAACACATGGATGGACATAGGGAAGGGAACATCACACACTGGGGCCTGTCAGGGGTGGGGGGCAAGGGGAGGAAGAGCATAATGGCAAACACCTAATGCATGTGGAGCCTAAAACCTAGATGATGAGTTGATAAATGCAGCAAACCACCGTGGCCCATGTATACATATGTAACAAGCCTGCACATTCTGCACTTGTATCCTGGAACTTAAAATGAAATGGTATCTACAAATACACACACATAAGGATCTAACTCTGAAATAAAAATTGAGATGAAAGCTTAATTTTCTAATTCACTTACTCAATCGGTCTTCGGGCATGCAGGTCAGCTTGCCTACTGTTCTAGAAGTTAACACAGATGCAGATTTTCCACAGGGATGTGATGGATAAAGCAGCACGTTATGGAGCCTTGAACCAAATAACCTCAGTGTTTCTAGTCTTGTGGCTAAAAATACACACACTTGCACACACACACACAGACAATAGATTTGTTTTAACTGTTTTCCTATAACCAACAGTGTGATCAATTTTCATTTAGAAAATTCACTTTCCATGTGGCAGTGAGACAAAGGAAAACCTTTGGTATTTTAAGAATTGTCAGTGATGTGCAGTAAACAGATGCAGGCATGAAGCGATTCCACACATTCAGCATGAACGCAGCTTTATTGACTTTGAGGTGTAGAAAAATACATGAATGCATATGGAAATCATTCATCACTATTAAGGACATCCTACATTTTAAGCAATTATTAAGTTTAGAATATTTCCTTTCCTACAATTTGAAGTGCCACACAATAGTGGTGAGTGCTCCTACTGAAGAGCTGTCCTGAAACAGTAGCTACCATTTTTTCTCTGGTGTAAAAGAGAAAATTTAGTACAAAAGGGGCTTATGACAAAGAACTGAAAGTGGGTTCACTCCATAAGTAACTAAAGCGGCTGATAACCAATATGTATTTTCTTGGCCCACATTGAATAGCGACTATTTTATTTTTCCAAAAGTTATGTTTTCAAAGTGCATCTATGTTAGGAATGTTCTTGCTTATAATGTTTACAATTAATTAATAAATGATGCATCTGCTTTTTGATGAACCAACCCCAGACTCTGCCCTGTGAAGACCCCAGTGAGTGAGACAAACTGAACAGGAGTGGGGTGCAGTGTGCAGAGAAAGGGGTGATGTGGAATTGAGGCTTGCCCCAGACCAGGCACAAGAAAATCCTCTCCTTGCCAATTCCCTCTGGAATAAGATTCCTGACAATCTGCACTCATTTAAGACATTCTCAAAAATACATAGTCATATGAAACCACTGAAGGGTATAATCATTTAATTTTTAATAAATATATTACTTAAACATATTTTAAATTCTGAAACATTTTTGGCTTTGATTAGCATATTATTAATTGATAATTAAACTAGCAAATTAATTGCAATATAATCTTGAATGTTATTTATAATCTGTCTGGCTTTGTTCCAATTAGCAAAAGATGCATACATTTTGGTTTACTTTCAATTGATTTCATAAGAAAAAGCATAATGTGTTCAAGATAAATTGTTTATTTCAATGGCTTTAAGAGTTCAAGTGGTTTTGATTACATGGATGAATTGTATCATGGTGAAGTCTGGGTTTTTAATGTCCTGGTTATGCACGTAGTATACATTCGTACCCAATTAGTAATGTCTCATCCTTCACCCCCTGCCCACCCTTCCCTTCTGAGTTCCCAACGTTTATTATACCACTCTGTATGCCTTAGCATGCCATAGCTTAGCTTCCACTTATAAGTGAGATATTTGATACTTGATTTTCCATTCCTGAGTTACTTTACTTAGGACAATGGCCTCCAATTCCATCTAAGTTGCTGCAAAAGACGTTATTGTGCTTGTTTTTATGGCTGAGTAGTATTCTGCGATCTATCCACTTAGCACTTAGGTTGATTCCATACCTTTGCAACTGTAAACTGTGCTGTGATGAACATGCACACAGAGCTTTCTCTTTGATATAGTGACTTCTTTTATTTTGGGTAAATATCCAGCAAGGGATTGATGAATTCGGTTGTTGTCAAAGGTAAATTTTAGAATTACGTGTGGTAGAATGTTTTGATTGGGGACCAAAAAATGTACATTGAAATACAGGGTGATGTTTCATACATGTAATACTGCACTCCTCTGAGGTGACCAGCTGTTCCGACCTTGCACTTGGAATGGAAGGATTGGAAGCACCCACACACACCTCCGCCCCTCTCCATAGTCTGTCAGCTAAGGCTCTACCTTCTATCTCAAGCTTTCAACTCCAGTGAAACCTTTGTACCAGGCATTCTCCAGCTTGCATTCTTGGCATGGTAGTCTGAATATTTCCCTAACTTGGAAAAGATAAAATTTAATTTCCATAACTTATATAAAAACAAAGATGCTAAAATTTAGTTTTAAAAATTCTTTGTTTAAAAGGGATCCAAAAAAATATTTTCAAGTCTAACAAATATACACTTACTTAACATCCACCTTCTGCAAAGCACGGACTTTGCCCATTTCCTCTCTCCATGTTCTTTTATCAAACAAACAATTTCCAAGGCGAGAGACAGCCTATGAGAAGAATATCTCATTTTGGCTTTAATACTTTGAGTTCTCCCTTGCAAGACCATTTATTTTGTAAAAGGGGGGAAGAAACCAAAGCTGCCTATTTATTTTCACTCGAGTTTCTTTTTATCTACACTAACATTGTAAAAAATCTGATTTTGCAAAGTTTGGGCAGACTTTGCTCCACATATTTCTACTAAAGTTTCAGAGTTGTAAATCTCAGAAAAGTGCAACATATCTAGGAATTGCTCTCACATCCTTCATTTGTGCACTGCGAATATCACCACAGGTGGTGAGAAAGGGCATGTGGTTAACGATGCAGGAAGCATTTTCAATCAGCCCTTACGTTGAATTTGCCTCACACACAGGACACTAGATGCATCATCTAACTAATAAGGCCAAGAAAGAAATGTCGTATGCTTCAAGATAACCTCCAAATTCAGCTTGCTTTCCTTTGTAAAATAATAAGAATTAAAATAGTCGTTGCCAGCATTTTTCTGAAAACAAGTTGGGAGTCTGAGCAAAGTCAAAACAAAATCTTTTTGTTTTATCCCGTTATTTAAAAATAAGTAATGCCTTCATAATGAAATCTGCAAAATATGGGAAATACTGGTGCATAGAAACATTCTCAATGCAAAAACACTTTTAAGCTTGAGCTTTTTCAATTATGGAAAGGCTCTGGAAGGGTCCTCTTTTAATTGGTTACTTACCTGGGCCTTTTCATTTTTCCTAAGCGTTGATCCTTCAACACTTATTTGGAGCCAGTTTTTCCTTGGGCTATTTAAAACCAATTTTGCAGTGAAAAAATCATTTTGTTTCTTGATGATATCATCTGTCCATCCATCCATCCGCCTACCCACCCCTTTATTTATTAGAAATTAGTTGAGTGGCTTCTTTATGCCTCTATGATTTCTATGCCAGAAACTGTAATACATCTAGAGATCCAGGGATGACACAGAACTTTGAGTCTCGCTGGGGGAACTCTGCCTGCACACCCTGGGCTTTATAAGACCACCAGAGCCATGTCCCTACTAGGAGAATAAGACACCTATCTAATGAAGATGGTTTGTAGAGAACTGGGCAATTTACAATCTTTCCTGGTGCTACATGAGGAAGGGCTGTTGACTCTTCACAGTGATTAGACACTCACCTCCTCTCGATCTGTCAGCAGCAGGAGCAGCAGCAACAGGGAGTGATTGCTTCCAGACTTAACCCCAAAACTCATTTGCTTTTGTGCCCACTTGCCGAGCCCTCTTGACCAACTGTAGGAGGTTCAAGATTGTGCCATTTCTAGATTGTAATGGACAGTATTACAATCCCCTCCAGCTACTGAGTTTCTCTGATGAACCAATGGCTTATTCAATAGAATTGAATCCGGCAAAGGAAAGAAAGGATTCACATTTATTTTTAGAATTTAACTTAGTGTTTTATCTGGAAGCAGGCTCTATCTGACTAACAGAGCAACTAATTGAAAGAAAATCTTCCTTCTTGCAAAGTTAGCTCACAAGAGTTCGGGAAAACCTGAAAATCAAAATTATTGTGAAGACATTTTATCCCAGGTGATTTAGTAACACAAACTGGCTTCCAGAACATGTCCTTGATCTCTATCAATTAATATTTCCTTAAATAACCTGTGAAATTGCCTAGTTACCACATCCTTACCAGCATTTGATATTCTCTCTCTCTCTCTCTCTCTCCCTCCCCACTTTTTAAATTTGGTGAATCAAATGGGAACAGAAATGCATGCCCATTAATGTCTTATAGAGAATATCCTAATTATGAAGGGCCTTTTTTTCATTTGGTCTATTTCACTGGTTTATTATGAAAGGCAATTTTTCATTGGTTTATTTCCTCTTTACCTTTTTTAAATAAATGAGTTGTTCATTAAATATTTATACCTATTTTTATATTGAGCTATTTGGCTTTCTTTTTTTAATGTGGAGAATTTTTTGTTATATATTTTCTAAATTAAAAAATCTAGTAAATAATTGACTGCATATTTCTCTTTCCTTTCTCTCTCTTTTCTTTTTGTAGTAGACTTTAGTTTTTTAGAACAGTTTTAGGTTCGCAACAAAATTGAACAGCAGGAAGAGTTACCACTAATAGGGTTAGACTTTGTGTCCCCACTCAAATCTCATCTTGAATTTTAATCCCCATAATCCCCACAATCCCCACAAGTCAAGGGAGAGACCAGGTGGCAGTAAGTGAATTATGGTGGCCCCATGCTGTTCTCGTGATAGTGAGTGAGTTCTCACGAGATCTGATGGTTTTATAAGGGGCTCTTCCCCCTTCACTTGGCACTTCTTCCTGACACCATGTGAAGAAGGTGCCTTGCTTCCCCTTTTCCTTCTGTTATGAGTGTAAGTTTCCTGAGGCCTCCCCAGCCATGCTGAACTGTGAGTCAATTAAACCTTCTTCTTTCATAACCCACCCAGTCTCAGGCAGTTCTTTACAGAGATATAAAAACAAACTAATACAACAACACACTCCCATCCCCCAACAAATGCATAGCCCTCCCCATTGTCAACATCCCCCACCAGGGTTGTGTATTTGGTACAATGGATCAAGCTACATCGGCACATCAATTTGTGTCCACAGTTTACATTAGGGTTCACTCTTGGTGGTGTACATTCATTCTATCGGTTTTGACAGATGTATAATGTCATGTGTCCACCATTGTGGAATCATACAGATTGGTTTCACTGTCCTAAAAATCCCCTGACCTCCACCTATTCCTCCGCCACTCTCCCTGAACCATGGCAACTGCTTATCATTTTACTGTCTCCATAGTTTTGCCTTTTCTAGAATGTTATATAGTTAGAATCATGTGGTATGCAGCTTTTTCAGGTTGCCTTATTGACAAATTTTTCCACATGCAAAATTTCTGGTCTCCTCCTCCTTCCTACTTGTTTTGCCCACGGTCTTCCCCACCTTAAGAATGGCAATTCCATCCTTCCAGTTGTTTATTGGAAAACATCCATATTTTATCCACCAGTAATATTTCTAGTAGTTTCTGTAAATTTACTCTGAAGAAAACATTTACTTATCATAAATAAAAACCAAAAAACCAACACCAAGCTGTGCTCATGTTGCAAGGTCCCCACCATCTTCTACATCACCAAATCGGATACAGAGACGTCTTTACACCTCCTGAGAAAACTCAAGGCAGAAATCAGAATTGCAACAAAATACTGCAGATGGAGATCAGGAGGAAATGGAGTATCTTCCAAGACCATGCAAGACCCAGCCTTTGTGCTGTTGTTTAATTTCCAAAGTTGCACACACCTTGTCAGGAGGACCATTCACATCTCCATGGATGAATACCTGTGCCTCATCTGAAGCCAGCACCACCCGCTGGTGCAATGCATGCCTCCCTCACCACTTAGAAGGAGGCGCTCCGCACCATGCTCTCTCCCAGTTATCAGATCTTCCCATCCACTGGGTTTTTCCATAAACACACAATCGCCAAACACACTCTACTTTCTCTCACTAAGAAAACAAACAAAACAATGCAAACGGACAAGAAACCCTTCTTTTCTAATACCATCTGATGGCATTCCTTAGGTGACTTGGAGCCCCACTCGACTTCAGGATACTAATTGCCGTAAAGGATCAAAGTGAGACCAGCCTCAGACCATCCTCAAACCAACCCCAGTGAGGGAGTTTAAGACACAGGTCATTCCCTTCGGAAGTGAACCAAAGGGAATATGTGCAACATAGTTTTTGTGTTGGTTTCACGGTTTTAACAATAGAAATTTTAAGTCTCTTTCGCAAACAAAGGTGCCACTAGGAAGGTAGAGCTCCTTTTTCCCTCTGGATTTGTCCTGAGGTGCCCAAATTATCTCAGAGCCTGTCTGAAAACTGAGTGGATTGGGAGTTGAGTCTCAGTAGGGAGGGAAACACGTTGCCTGCTTTACACAGAGCTTTCAATGAGGACAGAGAGATCTCTGAAGACTGTGGAACAGACAAGTGCACTGCAGTGTGATAAATTCAAACACAGGAAAATCAAAGTGGATTCCAACGGTGTAATCATCATAATTAGTGATAAGTTCCTGGTTAATCATTATTCATGTCATGGGATGTTTTAAGTTCCCCCAAAACAGATGAGCAGAGCTCAAACTTCTTTTATAGGAGTACTTCGGTTTTCTAAAGCAAGTCAAGTTTTCTGAGCTCTTTGCTGATTGGCATGGCCCAGTAACCCTTGACGCATATAAATCTGGAGAGAGAGAGAGCTTCTTGGCTGGTTGGCAGTGGTTAAAAAGGTACCCAACAGATGGCTCAATTGGTTCATTAGAAATAGATCGTGTTTAGAGAAGCTCTTGCTGTATTTTAGTGGGTTACTGCTCTGAAATCGAGGGTGGGTGGTGGCTCGTAGTTGCTAAATCTGCTGTGCCTGCTCGGAGCCCTAGAGGGGCCCACAGAGGGCTGCACAGGATGAAGCCAGTGCAGTCAGAATCAGCTTTTCTTATCCCCTGCACTTAGCACGTGCCTGACTCTAGTAGGTGGTCAGTTAGTTTAAAGCCAAGCTCCTTCTCTACTGGTGATTCTTTTTGTTAGGGTAGGGAGTCTCAGTTTTGTGATTTGGAAGTTGGGGTGCAACACGGCTCATGGAGAAAGTAGGATCAACCCCATGCACAGATGGTACTTCCCTATTCCCCATGCTTTTGAACTTCTGCCCCTGCCTCCAGCTTCTAATTGACCTTGGAGCTAACTGCTGTGAACACCACATTGGCCCTTGGTTCTAGCTCCCTGAGTGTGATCTAAAGTTAGGAGCCCTCTGGCTTAGATCCTCTAGAGGTTCATCAACGTCTTTGACCCAGTGAATTGTCCCCATGAGTGTACAACCTTTTCCTATCGATTTAGTGTGATCTGTATTGGAGAGAGGCAAATGCATGGATCAGGGTCCCATGGTGAACCAAAAGTGGGGGTTTAGGAAGCCATGAGATTGTCACTTACGGGCTGCTGCTGAATTCAGAAAACGCCGTTGGCTCTTGCCAATCAGTTTGCTTTCTAGAAGAAGTTGTGTTCCATCAGTGATTTGTTTACCAAAACACATGACTTAGAGAAGGGTCAGCCACAGGGAGTCTCTTGACAACCTCAAAAAACTAAAAAGTGATGGGTTTTAGGAGTTCCTCATTCTTCATTTGCCATTTTACATTTGGTCTTAGCTAAAAGGTCATTAAGTGATATTATTTGCCATTTTAAGGTGTAAATGTTTAAAACTTTATTCCTTTTTATGCATTTTTTAAAAGAAAACTGTCACTGGAAGTTTATTTTGAGGAAGTAAAAATATGTTCTCAGTGCAAAATCTTGAACCAGAAGCCATTTTTAAAGTGAATGTGTCACTTCCTGAGCCAGTGTTTGATTACAGAAAATAAAACTGGCCCACACAAGTCAGTTTAGCTTCCTGCCATTGTGCGTTGGCTCAAAATTTTGTTTATCAAAATGCAACTTTGCCTGGTTCCAGCTCCAGTGAATTCTCATGACAAAAAGGACTGCAAATCAGGGTTTTGCTGAGCTAGTACGATTCTTCATTTTCCCAATTAAACCATTATAATTTTTTAAATTATACTTTCAATTGGGAACTTGAAACAGATTCCTTTCAAAAGGGAAGTTAGAAACCTAAGCTTGAAATAAGTAAAAATATATCAGGTAGTGAAGACATTTGGAGCTTCCTGGAGTTGCTGAGGATGAAGACAGACATGTCTTCGTCTCTGAAGCTCTGACACTGAAGCTGACATTGCAGAAGGCATTTCAAGCACAGCCTAAAGGAGCAGCAGCCACTGATCTAGGATGCATAGGTGTTCTTAGAATGTTATTTCAGAGATGAATTTTATCACTGTGTCAAGGCAAATAGGCTTAAATATTATTGTCACCTGTTCAAGAAAACTGAGCAATAAATTATACAAAACCAAGATCATGATATAGTGTTTGAAAATAAATCTGCTGGCTTTAAAGAAAATCTAAGAATTTTTTTGAGGTAAGAATTTTTAATTTTTGTGGGTACACAGTAGTTATATATATATATATATATATATATATATATATGGGTAAGAATTTTTTTTGAATCCATAAAAAGTGGTCTTTTGAAGAGAAACAATAAATGAAAAGTACAAGTAAATAAAACCTAAAATAAGAAGTTGCTTGATTCTTCCATCAAGCTCAGTTTCAGAAATGACTTACGGTGAAATTAACACTACAAGAGAGAAGTTGGTGACAACCTACCCTGTCAGTATGATTGATTCTAGTTTGGAGCAAATATAAATAGTCCCACTGGAAAACATATACTTCCCAAATGGCATGGTAAGAATGCATTTCAGTCAGATTAAAAGTTGCCTTTTGCTTAAATAGTTAGGATATCAATGCTTTAACCTTGCAATTGGTTGATCACAAACATGTTAATGATAAGACCATCATATTGATCTGTGTTTACAATGTTTATAATGATGATGTCTATAGACAGTAATTATAATGCAAGCACCTGATGGTTAATGACACAGAAATTTTAAATAATGTGTGAGTGTTTTTTAGTAATGGCAGGATTGACTAAGGAAAACATTTACATTCGGATGCACTGATGGGCCTAAAATTATGACAGTTTGAGTTCCTGAGAAATATCCCCTGAGATGATGTTTGTGGAAGTTGTTTATTAGGAAGTGATCCCAGGAAAAACTGGTAGAGGAACGGGGAAGTGATACCAGGAAGGGAAGGAGGCCAAGCAAAAGCAATGCCAGGCTGAGGCTTAAGCAGTGAAACTTTGGTTCAAACCCACACCCCCACTTCCACCCCAGGACACTGTAGAAATATGTAGCTCACATGTCAGAAATATTCCAGTTACTGTAAAGAGAATGGAGGCATTTAGGCTGTTGGTTAGGGGTGATCCTGAGGGCATGTAAATTCCCAGACAGTTTTCTTCTCTCCTTTATATAAACAAGGTGTACAGTCCTTCAACAAAGAGGCATAGCTGTTTCCTTTCAGAAGTTAAAGCAGGTATACATGAAAATAGTTAAGATCAGGAGGGCCTTTGCGTGAAGCTGAGGCAGCTGCTGTAGCCCATTGCACACTACGCATATCAAGCACACCTTCCCTCCAAGATCTCTGTCCCTTAATTTCTGTGTATTTATGGTAGAGTCTGCTACTTGCATAGCCAACATCTCTTCTGCCCATCTTTCTCACTAATGGACTCCTGATTGCACCTTAGGCACAGAGAACCCAGATAAAATACCCACATTGCCAGGCTCCCTTGCAGCTAGAAATGGTTGATGTGATACGCCTTCAACTCTCTGCCTTCCCTTTTTCTTCCCCTGCTTGGTGTGGAGGTCATGTTGTGACAAGAGATGGCAAGCTTGACGGTGAGGTCTTCCATGAACACAGTGGAAAGCAAAGACAGAAGAAAGGAGACAGCCTAGTTCCTGGGGCCTCTGCAATAGCCCTAGATTGTCAACTCCTTGTGCTGTGGGTTAAATACATCTTGAGCTAAGCTACCATTAGTCAGTTTCTTTTATTCCTTGCTGAAAGTACTCCAAACCAATGCTACATTAAATGGAGGTGGTAAGAAAAAATACATTTAATTAAATAGATAGTTGATTTTATTTATTTATGGTCAATTTTTAACAAAATGGGAAGTGGCCTTGAATGTTTGTCCTGCTCTGTGGATACTAGCTAACTTGGATTGGTCAATGTTTTCCAATTCATGGTTGGATTGTTTTTCTCTTCAAGGAGGAAAAACAATAGACACCACTTGGATTAGGGAAATGAATTCATTGTTCATCCAAACAATAAAGAATGGCTCACAGATTTAGTTTATTTTAACAGATGTTTAACATTCTTAATCAACAATTGCAAGGTGAAATGGAATATGTTTGTTGCAGATGACAAGATTGCTGAAATGAAGATGAGCTTGGGTACTGGAGGAAGACAATTTATCATGGGGACGATTAATCACTGGGGACTCCTGCTCATTTACATGTGATGAGATTTACTGCATTGGCAGCAACATAAAGTACATCATCAATCGTCTTTCCTCACCAAGAAATACTCTTGCTGTCAGTGTAAAGGACTGACCAGGGGTTCTCCTGAGGTCCCCAGATTCCCCTATTATGTGTTTTGTAGCAGGTGTGGTTGCCAGGCTTCCCCACTCCAGGCCCTGAGCTCCAGGAGAATGGGGTGGGTCTCTCTTGTTTCCTGTTTTATCCCCTTCCCTGGCCATATCATGGGCTTGTAAATACTATGGAATGGATAAACACAGAGAGGGTAAGAGACCTCTTCAGTCTGCCGTATGCACAATGTGTCTCCACTCAGAAGGTGCAGTCACTGAGATTCCCACTGTGGAAGATCAGATGCATTGCACTGTGTATCATCCTGGGCAGCACTGCAGTTCCCTCTCATGGGTAATCACTCTCATATTGGTGGTAGAGAAGTAAGAAATACTGATACCAGCCGGGATTTCTGAAATACTGAGCTAAGAAGTCAGGGAAAATAAGGGGCCTAGATAATCTCATAGATGGCTTCTTCCAGTTCAGCATAGGCTGGGTGCAGTGACTCACACCTGTAATTCTAACACTTTGGGAGGCCAAGGTGGACATACTTGAGCCCAGAAGTTCAAGATCAGCCTGGGCAACATGGCAAAAATCCTGTCTTTACAAAAAAAAAAAAAATCAATTGAGCCTAGTGTTTTTGAAACTGGTAGACTCACTGCTACAGCATTTCATCTGCTAACAATGAAGCATAAAGGAAACCTTTGGTTCCTAATTTTCTTTATGGTATATTTAAAGCATTATTTTCCATGTTAAAGGAAGCCTAAACACTAAATTAGAATGTAGAATTCACTGCTATTGAGTGGCAATAGGAAATTGGTGGGAGAAAACCAAACCAAACAAACAAACACAAAAACCTGGAAAATAATCAAAAGGAGTTAGAAATGTTTCCATCCAATTATCCCTTGTGGTGGAGGGAATAAACTGGTATTTCCCAGGGTGTCTGATGAAATGCAAAGAGGTCCTGTGAGTATAAAGTTTTCCTTGAAGTCTAACAGTTCTTCTGGAAGATGAGCACTTTCTATGTATTAATTTTATTTTAATAAAAAATCAGAAGAGCAGCATAAATATTTTGGAAGGGTCAAGAAATACATAAAGGCTTATTAATTTTTGTTATATAACACTAAGTTCTAGGTACTAAAGGACTAGCAATTAAATGCTCTTTTAATCCAAACGCTCATCAAGCAAATGGACAGCTAAAAATAATGGATTATCTAGCTTTTTTAGCCTTGCATCTGCAGCCTTCATCAATTAGAATTGCACATTTTCAGTGGTTTCACATGTGAAGTATCATGAAATAAAATAATTTTGAGTCTGCATCAATCCTTATACAATCTTTGTTTTTGTATTCTTTTGTTTATAAAGCAGAGTAATTCCATGGAGAAAGAATGCTCTTTTCAAAAAACGGTGCTAGAATAATTGGACATATATATGTGAAACAATAAACATTGACTCATACCTCACACCATATACAAAAAGTAAGTCAAAATGGCTAGTCTTAAATATAAAAACTAAAATTATAAAACTGCCAGTAGAGAACATAGGAGAATATTTTGGTGATTTGGAATTAGGAGAAGATTTCTTGGATACAACTAAAAGTAGAACCAGTAAAGAAAAACTGGGAATCAGAATTGGACTTCATCAAAATGAAAGCCTTCTGCTCTTTGAAACATACCACTAAGGAAATTAAAAGACAGGCCACAGGCAAGGAAAACATATTTGCAAAACACATAATGGGTAAAGAACTGATAACCCTAACGTAGAAAGTACTCTCAAAGTTCAATACTAAGAAAACAAACATCCCCCCTGCCCTGAGCAAATGTTTTGAACATATATTCAGACACTTTACCAAAGAAATGCATGAATGACAAATTAGAATGTGGAAAGATGGTCAGCATCAACTGCCAATTAGAATGAAAACAAGTTCCATGACATCCTCTTAGAATAGCTTTAGAAAACCCAAACAATTTCAAATACTGGCTAGAATTCACAGCAAGTGGATTACTAGGGAATGTAAAATGATGCAGCCATTTTGAAAAACAGTCTTTCATGAAACTAGACATACGTTTAGCATTAGACCCAGAAATCCCAGTCTTATATATTTACCTAAAAGAAATGTAGTGCACAAAAACCTGCACACAAATGTTTATAGCAGCTCTATTTATGATCACCAAAAAATGGAAACAACTCCAATGTCTGTCAGCTGGCAATGGATGAACAAATTTTGTTACAGCATGAAATTCTACTCAGAAATAAAAAGGAACAAACCACTGAAACATGCAATGATATATGTAACTCTCAAAAGCATTATGCAAATCGAAAGAAGTCAAACTCAACAGTTAGACCCATCATCATACTGTACAATTATTTATATGACATTCTGGAAAAAGGAAAACTTTACAAATTGAAACCAGACCAATGGTTCCCAGGAGTGAGAAGGGGAAAGGGACATTATTGATTATGAAAAGGCTAGAGTGAACTTTTTGGTGTGATGAGAAAATTCTATACCTTGATACTACCATTAAGGTAGTTGCATCACCATATAAGTTTGTCAAAATTCATAGAATTATACATCTACAAAGACTGAATTTTATTCAGTGCAAATTCTACCTCAACACATTTGTGGGAGTGGGCATAACCAAGTGTAATGTAGGAGCAAAACAATCGGATCCCAAGCCAGACAAGTGCATAAACGAAACAACATTTCAAAACCTAACAGTATAAAGGACATTATTGGGATAGGTGGGGAAAAAATCAAAGTGAGCTATATATTGTTTAATATTGTGAACACATGTTAAATTTCTTGAGCGTGGTAAGGCAGCATGGACATCTAAGAGCATGTCCTTCCTTTGGAGATGCAGATGAAGGTTGAAGAGTTTAGGAATGAGTGAAATACTGTGGTGTTTGCAAGTTATTTTCCAAAGCTTCAAGTCTTTCAGGGAAAAGAGAGAGAGAGGAGAGAAAGAGAGAGAGGAGAGGGAGAGAGAGAGAGGGAAGAGAGAGAGGGAGGGAGAAAAATGTTCACATTTAGTGAATCTAAGTGAAATTTTCATTATACTATTCCTTCTACTTTTCTGTGGGTTTGAAACTTTTCAAATAAAAAGTTCGCAGAAAAATGAAGTTGTTTGGAGAAGTTTATCCTAATAAAATAGTCAAAGATATACACAAAGATGTGGGGAAAATACACTCAACACTATAAAATTTATAAAGCTAACAATTTAGAAAGTACCAAGATGTCCAATGACATATGGCACCTAACCCAATCAATTTTTACTGAACAAATGAGCATTTGCATTAAAGGAAAATGGGTAAATAAATTATAGTATAGTAATAGAATGGAATATTATGCAGACATTAAATACAGTATAGTAATAGAATAGAATATTATGCAGATATTGAACATGCTTTGTTAAATATATAATGACATGGGGAGTGCTTATACTACGTTAAGTGAAAAAAAAATCCCCTAATACTTTCTAAAAATGTATTTTTTAATATACAGAGAGAAAATCTAGGAGAAAATCGACTAAAAAGTTAAAAGAGTTTGTCTCTAGTGGTGGGACTTATTTTTTGTTTATACTTTGCTCTATTTCCCAATTTTCTATGCTAAGTATATTCTTTTTATTTTATTTTATTATTTTATTTTTGCAACATCAACATCTGAAAATGCTTTTGAGTTTAGCAATGCAATGCATTAGAAAGGAAACAGTGTATGTACAAGAATTTCTTAAAACAAGTCTCTAAAAGTAAGATGACAAAGGGGTGAGACCGTGGGAACATTGTGTGAGTTCAACAAATGCTTGACGGATTCATGGATTCACAGTTACTTGCTTTATTATTTCAAAACCTCTGGCATATATTGAGTTGTCTCTTTCTCTTCATTAAGAAAACATTTTCAAATATGCTTTAATAAAATGATAGCATTTTCTAATTGGCATTACCCTTAGAATTTAGAAAAATAGTAAAATTAAATCTTTAAAGCAGACAAAATAGAAAAAATCCAGTTGCCCCATTTTCCAGCAATTTTTTTTTTTTTTGGCAGACCCCTTGCCTCCCCAGACAAACTCTGCTGCAGGGCGTGTGTGGCAAGGGGCCGGGAGGAGGGCAGGGAGCTCCGGGCCAGCCCTCTTCTCACTGCTTCCACCCCTACGGTTGTCTCTGTGCCAGGTGGGTGACGTTCAAATCCTAATCAGAACTTCTTCCTTGAAATCAAGTGGCTGGAGAGAGTGAGCATGAAACAGCAGACAGACCATGCAAAGGCCAAGTGGAACCCCTGTGAAAATGTGGAGCTGTTCATCAAAATCTCCCAGCGGGAGGCAGCCCTGGGTGCCTGGTTCTCTGTCTCTGCAGATCAAGGCTGGGTCATCGAGTGGAGCCCCGTGGGTGTCAGATTTCAGAAAAGATCCTTTTCCACGGCTGAGGTCATTTCATCGCCAGGAAGGGAGGGCTGTGCAGGGGCCCTGCGCGCAGGACGCACGGTGAGAGGCGGCTTCGGCTTTTCTCAGGCTTGGAGCCCGGCAGCTGAGGTCATGGCATGATGCGGTGAGGAAACTGCTCTTCAGGGAGGTGTTTGGGTGTGTTTGCTTTGAGGGATTCCTCTTCATGGAGGATTTGATTACTCGAGTAGAGGAGAAGCTGCAGGAGCCAGGCTGCTGCTGTGCAGTGCTGGGGAGGTCAAAGTCACCACCGTTCCACGTCTGGGAGAGTCCACCGCCACAGCCAGAGACCCGAAGGCCTGTGGGAAACTCTTACCAGTCCACACGATTGCTTGGCACTTTATTTGAACATTAACTGCTGCAGAATTCCAGGGTTGCCAGGCATTTCCAATGTCCTAAAATGGACACTTGCCCTTAAATAATGTAATTGTGCTGCATAAATACTTTTATGCCTGTGAACTCAACTGAGTTAAATATTAACTGTAAAGAATCCTACAAAACTGTGTAGTTAATAAATGATGTTACAGTTTAATGTCGGTGCTTAGGAACCTTTGAGAGCTTTTTATCTTCATATTTTGAATTCTTAATGATCCCTCCCCCTTTCTTATTCATGCCATTTTGAGAAATGAATCTTTTTATTCAGGACATCCTTACCTTTTTCCTCATTCGTTGGAAGAAAAGGGACTCTAGTGAACGCATGAATGCCACCTCTCCTTTCTCTCTCTCTCCACTCCCCTCCACCCCTGTGTTCCATTGAAACAACTGGAATTAAATTTTACTGTGAACGCTCAGTTGATATTACCATGCAGCTAAACACTTCCCCGTACCAAGCTCTTGCTGTAGTGAGCACTCTGTGTGTATGAGTGGGCACCACACAGGCACACACAGTCATGGCTGGGAGAACCTCAGAACGTCAGAACACCTAAGGCCCTCAAGAGATCATTTTAGCCCAAAGTTCTCATTTTCCATGTGAGAAAGCTGAAGTCCAGAGAAAACAAGTGAGATGGCCAAGGTCTCCAGCAGGCCTGGGGTCACTACCCAGACTTCATGACCTTCTGTTGCACTGTGTGGTGTGGAAGGAGCAGGAACATGTACATTTGATATCAGCCCATTTCCCAACCTTGCAGTGGGGCTGGGGTCACCTACCCCCAGGCTGGAGGTGAGTGGGGTAGCCTTCCTTACAAGGCTTTCAATGTGCCTCAGTGGAAGCAGATTCCTAGAACTGCAGCACGGTTACCTGGCCCTGGCCTTCGGGGTCCATTCCACTGGTGCAGGGGTGAGGTGGGGGGGACCCCGGGGGCGGGGGGCAGTAGGCACTGCCAGTCTCTTGGTGTCTGTTCCTCAGTACAAGTACTGCCCCACACTCTGTTAAAAGGAACTTTACAGTGGAGTGGGTGTGGGGGACCACAGCACATTGTTCAGCTTTGTGTAATTCGGCAGATCTAGGAATGATGGGACCCCACCCACCTGCTGAACAAGCATAGTCAGGAACAGCTCAGGAATTGTTATTCCAGCCATGGGTGACTAAAGATGAAACCAGACTTCAAGAAAACAAAGCCAAAACTACTCCGTGGCAAGATTCTAGAATGTGGGTCCCTTGGGTCACCCCTCCCCATTCCACTGTCCTCGTGGTTGAGATGGGCTGCTGGCCCGGTACAGTTCATGCTCCTTCGACCCCAAGCCTGTAGTGATCCCCACCTGCCCGACCCCCAGATCTATTCTTGGTTCTTCTTTGAACCTGGCTTCACCTGGGCACCACATTCAGTGGGTCCCACGCCCACCCCTGGAGACCACACTTGCTGACCTTGAAGGTTCAGCTCAGACCTCTCAAGGCAGAGCCTGGAGTGGAGCCTGGCATGAGCATCCTGCCTGGGCGAGCTCCTCTCACAGCTCTCGCCCTACTCGGTGAGGGACATTTTCCAGCAAAGTGACAGCCACAGCGTCTCAGCTCCTGGTGCCACACTTGACCTGGATGAATGCATGAGAGCGTGCAGACAATGGTTCAGATTTTACAACATCTGACCGGGTAGAAGCCAAGTTCATTTTATGCTCATTGGATGTAGCTGTTTTGATTCTTCCCTTTTCTTTCTCTTTTGAATTTTTTTTTCTCTGTGCCTTAACACTTCAGGATAGCTAAGGTCACTTAAAGTTCTAAAGCAACATAAGTTCTCTGGAGCATAGCCAGTACAAAAGCAGAGAGAGAGCTGGGCCCCTTTTCAATAAGGACTGAAGGATTCACCCACCCCATGTGGGGATATCTTTAGGCTGCTAAAAGGTATTGTCTGTGGTCATTGGCTCTGTAAGCTGAGCTCTTCCTACTTTTATAAAAGTGAGGACAACTGTACCATTACCTTAATGAACCAGGCTGTGTGATTCACTAGACTGAAATTGTGAAATTCAACAATTCCCCCTGGAAACCACCAGTGTGCCCTCTAATGCACTGCCCACCATTGCTCGGGGGATGGAAAGCATATGCCTTTTTCAGGTCATTTTTACTCTGCAAACGACTGAAGAATGACAGGCAATTATGAGGTGCTATTAATTTTTATGAAAAGAGAAAACAATAACCTTTAGTAGAAATTGGGATCCCTTTTTAAATGAAGAAAAAATGACTTTGCTTATTCCAGTCAATAAAAAAGTAGACAAAACCATTTATTAACCAGTTGGTGGCAGTGTTTTCATTAAGAAAGGATAGAGTGATATTATTATGCACACTTTACTTTTGATTCATTTTATCAAATGTTTAAGAGGATGGACTTTAGGTACTTCTCCCTAACATGCTTAAAATTCCAATGATATTTGAAACTTCCAACAGAATTTGGAATTCCAATGGGAAACAGAGTTTTTAAGGGTTCCTGAGTAAGTTTCTACCTCCAGAAAAATACATAAATTATGTGATGCAAAATTGAAACCTTTGTTATATTTTCTATTGCTAGCCCCTTTGCTAAGGTTTATACAAATGGTAAACAGCACTACTTGGCTGGGAACACACTTCCACTGATGGGTTTACAAGTTGACTTGAGCTATATGGATATGATGCGCTTTTAACAGGTTAACAGTTCCTCTTTCCTGTGTTCTATCAAAGAGGAGAAAGGAAGTCATACTCAGCTTTCTTCTCTAAAATTATCCAACGAGTGCTTTTCTCACTCATTCCCTGCAGACAAGGAACTCTGCCTGCAGGGAAGGGAGTTGTACGTCACAGGCAAGCAGAGCACCCTGAGTTTTATTTCTGTAACACAGTCACATGACAACATCCTTGCCAACATTTAAATTTCATTACGCCAAGAGAGATTGCCAATCAGGTGTGGGAATAACGTTGTCCTCCTACTGAAAGACACCAAAAATATCCACAGCCTTGACCTCTCCATCTGGGAATATGATTTTACTCCTTCTCCAAGGGACTGAACCCTCCCACTCATATGTGCTACTGGCACCATCTGTACCGTCTCCATCTGGGAACTGGATCCTAAGCCCACACAGATGTACTCAAAGCCAATGTCTCTACCCAGCTGATACTCTGACCTCTTGGCTCCAGAGGAGACATGGAGCAGCACACAGTAATTTGTCAGCCTGTATCTTTCCCTCCTCATCCAGAACCTGTGCCTTCTTACTCTCCCTGGGATTCGAATTGGTTATTGTGTGTTCAGAGTTTTATTTCCAAGGGTATGTTGTTCTAACTGGCATTGCATTCAGGATGATCTTTACTAATTAGCATGGCAAAATTCCCTTGCCCTTCCCTGCTGCCCCCAAGATGCCCTCCAGGCCCATACAGATGGAGGACTGGGGTCACTCATTGAGCACTGCACAGCAAATTTACAGGAAGATGAAACTGGCAGGTTGGATTTGTAGGTTTCAGTTCATGAAAACTATTGCATGTGAGTGAAATGCACGTTGTTGATTCAATCAAGTAGGAATGCAGTGCCTGCCCTAAGAACAGGAGCAGGCTGGCCAAGGGAAATGGGCCTTGAACACTTTTTTACTAGATGGTTACTCCAATCTTTGCACTGGCCAGTCTTATAGAAGCTTGTAGAGATGACTAACTAAGCCTAATGCTTGTAAGAAAAGCTGTCACAAAGGGCTTTGTAGCAAGGCCTTCTGAGGGATCTAAGCCTCCAGTTTACTGCAGCATCCACACAAGTCTACGTGAAGTTTCCAGTGCCTTTGAATGGGACTTTTGTCAATGACCCAGCACATTCATGTCTTTATGGATGCTGGTGCCTGGAAGACACTTAGCATTTGACCTGCAAATGGGTCAGCAGGTCCAAATCACTGGGCAGCAGGTCAGGGGGTCGTTGCAGGGCAGAGTAGCTGTTTTTTCAAATGTTGGAAGATCGTCACATCAAAGAAAGGAGTTAATGTCAATGAGTGGCCAATTCCTACTCAGTGTAAGGAATAATTCAAACTGCTCCTGATGGTGCACAAGTGAGAACAATCCTAAATGAAGCATTAGAATGATTCAGGTTCAAATCTTCACTTTCCTACTCCCCAGCTGGATGACCTTGAGAAGGCTATTTAACCCCTCTGGTCATCTCTTTCACCTGTTCATTCTGTTCCTCAGAATTGTTATGGTGGTCAAGTTCAAATGTGTGTGATGGGTCCCAATTTGAACTGTAAATGTTTTCACCTGAAGTCATCATCATTTTTAAGAAGCAAAGCCAGTGGCTACCAAGGTCATAGGCAAAAGAATTCATAGGGTAATAATAGTTTCATTCATTGTTCATTGAATTGTACTGTTCATTTACATGATTTCAGATAATCCTCTCAAGAACCTTTGAAAGAGTGTTGGAATTCTCATCCTGTAGGCAAGGAAAGTGGGACTTAGAGATAGGAAGTAAATCGCCCCGATGACTGGCATCACTCAAACTGGAATCCACATCTGCAGGGGCTCTTATCTCCTCTGGGTCCCCCATGTGCCCCTCTTGGTCAAAGAAAAGGTTTTTCCCAGTAATTCCAACAGGGTCCACTACAATGCAGAATAGAAATAAAATGGAAGAGAAGTGTGCACATCTTACTACAAGTCTCCATCCACTGAAATCCAGTCACACTAGGACATCAGCAGTAGTTTAAAGGTTGTTTGCCACCTACTCTTTGACAGAGCTGCCCTGCTCCTCTCTGTACATAGCAGCTAAACCTGTAAGTGTATAAGGCTTGAGAAGATCACAGGTTGTCTTCTAAAATATGCTCTTAATAGTTCTAAAATTCCACTTTAATCTGAAGTATAAATTCTATAAACACAGCTGTGATCTCCCAAGTGTACCAAAAATGTCTGAACAGTTGGACAAAAGCTGCACTGGCGTAAATGGACTTGCCTCAGGCATGTCTGTTGTAGCCCAGCATGAACTGGAAAAATTTTCCTGTGATATTCCTTTGGTTTGTTAATAAATGATTACAGGCAGACTGAGAGTGAGCTAAACCCTATAATCAGTGTTGTGAAGACAGGAGGAGGAAATATGCCTATGTATGCATTGCAGATCAAACTGTTCACTCCGAAAGTCCTGCTGACTGAAGTTCAGTCTCCTGTACAAGATCAAGACCACGTATCAATCAGCCAAAATGTCATCAGCTCAGAAAAAAAGTATCTGTGCAGCCTCTTTTTCCTTCTCTTATCTTTCATTCTTTCCCTTTCTCCCACTTCTCCCTTCCTTTCTTCCTCCCTTAGTCCCCTTGTCCTTTTTCTCTGCTTCTCAGTTACTTTTTAGTTTTATCAAATTTACATATGTATATAAGTTAAAGAGCTAGTTAATCATATACGTTTCCTCACTCCCCCTTCCCCTTACCAGAAGCAATCACTCTCAACACCTTCCACTAATTATTTTATTGTTCACCCCCATATCTCCAAAAATATACTTGTATTCCTTCTTTATTTTTTGGTTGCAGACATTTTGGAGTTAAGTCCTCATTTTCATGATATCAACAGTTGTTTACATATTGTGACTTTGTAACATCAGACCCAGGGATGCCATACAGTAAGCTAAGAGTACTCATCTTTTCCTGCACAACTTTTGTTTTCTCTGGAGTTAATACATTTATCTTTTTAATTTGATGAATTGTCTATGTATGCATCCTTAACCCAACAACAACAAAAGCTTCATTAGTAGTCTAATCTCCTCTTAAGACATTCAGAAACATCTGGATCATTGTCTGTTCAGTCTTCTTGAAGAAGCCTCTCAGAGCCTCCTGACCCACTGCAGTCTGAATCAGTGATCTTGTAAGCTTGGGGTACAGCTGTCCCCTGGAATCACCCTTCAGCATCATTTGCAGGGTTCCTCCATTTATCTTTTGTCTTCATCACATGCTCTTTTATTCCTTTCTTGACTTTTCATGTCACTTTCTTGATCTATACTCTATTTTGGTGTGAAGCACATCCATCTACAGACTCCTAAGAAAAGGTGCATGAGAAGTGCATCTTTGAGACAGTGCTGGCCTGAAAGTATCTTTATTTCACTCCCACAATTTCCTTCAGAATTACAAAGATTTCCTGTGATTGGCTCTCAGCCTTACATGAGTGTAATTGAGAAGACTGAAGCCTTTCTGATTCTGGATCTGTATGTGACTTTTTTTTTTTAACTTACAGATGTTTGTAGGATCTTCATTGTTTGTCCTGAATGTTCCAAAATTTTATGATATGCAAATAGACTTGGTGAGGTCTATTTTCAACTATTGTGTTACATGATAGGCAAACTATTTTAAACTGGAAATGGATGTTCTTCCATTATTGGAAATTTTCTTGCATTATTTCTTTGGTTATTTCTTTCCATGTGTTCTCTCTTTTTGGAACTACTATTTCCATATTATTTAAATGTTGAACCTCCTAGACTTTTCCACTAATTATTTTCTTCTGTTTTACATGTTTAAAATCTTTTGTTCTGCTCTCTGGGAGACTCTCTTGACTTATATTTCAAACTTTCTACTGACTTGTGATCTCTATTGTGATGTTTTTTATTCCCAATGATGTTTTGTTGTTGTTACTGTTCTTTGAATGTTCCTTTTCTATAGTGTCCAGTTCTTATTTCATAGTTTCATTATATCCTCTTATCCCTGTAAGGATATACTCATAGTTTTTTGATGTTGCTTTGGTCCAGTTTGGTTTTGATGTTGTTGTATTCCTCTTCCTGTATAGTTCTATTTCCTCTGAGTTGCTTTTTTTAATTTATAAATGTTGGGTCTCTATCTTCCATGCTAGAGGGTTTCCTCAGATGTCGCTTAATATTTGGCTGTCTTCTCCTATTAAGTAGAATGGACTGAAGAGTTAGCTGTGAGCTCTAAACACAACAGGTGGAGGTTTTCTTCTATGTGTCTCATTGCTAGGTGGGCTAGATGACTGCTCAGCTGGGGAACCTCCAATGTTAACATCTTTGTGTCTTTCCTTTGGGTGGCCAAATAACCAAGGGATGAATCTCCAAATCTTCTGACTGAAGGGTGAAGTGTCAGCCTTATAGGAACTGAGTGAGGGTAAAGGATTGAAAGAGATTCTCAGCACCCAGGATATCCATATTCACCTGACCCCTAAGTTCTCAGTAGAGTATTTCTGCATTCAATTATGCCTAGTTCCTCCAGTCCAGAAATCCTCTTTTTTTTTAATGACAAAGAATAAATTTTCATTCTTGTATCATTCAAGGGGCACAGGGGAGAGGTAGAAACCTAGAATGAGAGAGGGAAGCTGGGGTCTGATTTCTTCCTAAACCAGCTTCTAAAAACACTTTTTATTTTAGTCATCCACTTTAACCCTACTTCCAGAGGTATCCAGTGCCACTAAATATTAAGTCTCTGGAGGTATAAATCATCTTTTTGTGGGGTGGGGGAGAATGGAGTCTCACATTGTCACCCAGACTGGAGTGCAGTGGTGCAATCTAAGCTCACTGCAACCTCTGTCTCCTGGGTTCAAGAAATTTTTGTGACTCAGCCTCCTGAATAACTAGGATTGCCAGCATGTGCCACCACACCCAGCTAATTTTTGTATTTTTAGTAGAGATGGGTTTTACTATGTTGGCCAGGCTGGTCTTGAACTCCTGGCCTCAAGAGATCCACCTGCCTTGGCCTCTCAAAGTACTGGGATTACAGGCATGAGCCACCACACCTGGCCAAATCATCTTAATTCCAAATTTTTTCCATTGCCAGTTTAGGATTAAGTTTTCTAGGGTCTGATAGGTAATTTACCACCTTTTCTATCTTCTTTGTCCCTTTCAAATTTTTATTGCTATTGTTTCCTCCCTCATTCTCCTTATCCTTTTGGATTCTTGCCTGTTTTAAACATCCTTTTGTTATGATTTTAGTGGAGCTTCTGGAGGCTATAAACATAGTGTTTATGTTCTATCTTTCACCTTTAGCAGAAAGTCAGCCAAGATTTCCTTTTAACAGCTGATGTCATAAGAAATTACTTGTTTATATCTACTTCTAATAACACATATTAATGTTTAAACTCATTTTCTCTTGTCCCATTTTGCATGATGATGAAAGACAGCTAATCAATGTTTTCCTTGTGCACATTTTCAAGTACTCTATTAAGACACCATTAAATGTAAATGGAAGTGACTCCTCTTTTTCATTAAGAATCATCTTAACTTTTAATTTCTGCTTAAATGCAGTTTCTATTCATTGTGATTCCTTAGATATTTTTTAGTTCTACTTATTCCTAGTCACTTCTTAAAAATAAACCAAGGTTTAAGTAAGTAAATAATTTATTCATTTAATCAGTAAGTATTTATTATTTTCCAGTCACTGTGTTAAGTACAGAAATAGCAACGGGGAATTAGAGAAATATGTCATGTGCACAGGGACCTTATTTCCTGTTCTAGTGGAGCTTAACTTCTGGTAGTCATTCTCTAAACTAATCATTAAAATTTGGCATGGCCTGTGCTTTTCTGACTGGCTATTTCTTCAGTGTTTGCAGTCACTTTGAACTCTTTTTTGAAGTTCTCTTCTGCAGGGTAATGATCCCATTAACATGTCAAAAAACCCTCACACAAAAGAGTAATTGTTTTAGATGCCATTATTTGGGGAAAAGATTAGATTTTGGTTTCCATCAATTTGCTGTGAGAACTTCACTGGTCTTCTTGGCACATAAGTTATATTTACATGTAATATGGAAATTCCACTTCACAAAGCTTATTTCCCAAGTTCTAATGGTTACACGATAGAAGAAAGAAGCATCTCCTTATATTATTTTATAATCTTTAATTACAGTTTTCAAACAAACATTTTATGTAATATATTTATATTGGCTTGCCACTAAAAACTATGTTAAGATATTTATGTATTTATAGGAACCATGTTTGGGACACGGTTATTGTAAGGACATATAATAAAAATTGAGAATATGAAAAAAATCCATTGCAAGGTATATATTTTGCATTTTGCTATATATTTGCGGGCTAGAAAACTGGCACAAAACTTGCACCTAGCAAGAGATATGTGAACCATATTGAAATTTAGAAATAAATGTATCCTTATGAGGGTTTGGTGGATATATTTAGTTATAAAATTGCCCAAGGAGTTCCTCATAACCCGGTGGAAGTGACTGCTCATGTCTAATGTGCCTACTGTTGTGCATGGCCTGGAATCCACATGCAGCCATATTCCTTGAAGCAAGCAGTGCTGGATGCTGCGGATGCTGCCTCTTCTCCCTGAAAACATGCTTTTTCTAAGGAAAGATGGCGGACCCAGGGGACACTGTGAAGGTGACACCGCCATCTCCCGTCACTCAGGGCACCTGTCCTATTCCAAAAAGCTGAGGGAAGGTGGTTAGACATCAAGAATGATCCATCCTGAAGACCCAGTCCAGTTTGTATGACATCACAGCAACTGGCGGACTTACGTATATCTTTCAACCAATTCTTCCTGGTGTTTAAATGTTTTGTAGACACTCTGGAAGACACAGAGAAAGCCTGTCTTTGAAGAAAAGTACAGTGGCAATTTCACCTTCAGTGGACTTCCATGGATTGTCTTCCATGAACGGCTCCCTCCTGAGACTGATCCTCCACAACATGGTTTTGCGGCTGTCATTCATAAATGAGGTTCATATGTAATAAGACTCAACACGCCACGCATCGTGTTCACACAGATGGGTCTTTCTCCTGGCCACAGTTGATTGAGCCAGGAGAGAGTGCCCGCCTGGAGCCTGGCCAGTCAGAATTCCTACACCAGAGTTTCCCAAACAACAAGGACTCAAAGCACACGTTTCCTTCTCAGGGAGTTTCCGTCTCCCTGAGCAGCTGAAGCTGTTAGATGAGCACAGGGTGTCACCAGGTCCAGCTATGTGAAGGAAGCTCTTCTGTCTAGTGGGAAAAGAGAGAAGCCAACAGAGGAAGAATGGAGGAGAGCTTTCCAGACAGAGTCCAGCTGAAGCGGAGCCTGAGATCAGTGGCTTCTGAGGCCCGACTGCACTCCTTCCTCCATGTCTGAGAACACACTCTGTGTTTCAGAAGCTCCATTGAACTTGGCTCTCGCCACCTACCGTTGAAGGAGTCTTAACCAATAGCCCACCCCAGCCCAACACATGCTCTTTGGTTTTCCTTAGAACCAGATGTTGCTGATTTCCTGTGGTTCTTCCTCCAGCCCATTGAGCCAAAAGCTTCTCAAAAATTGTTCTGTTTCCAGAGCTCGCGTCAAGCAGTGTTTCAAATTAGAATAAAGAAGGGGAGACAAAAGAAAAAGAGAGAATTTGTTGGGATCAAAGTTATACACAGGAAACATCTCTCTGAGCCAGCAACAATGAGAGTCCAACTGGCATGTGTGGTCAAGCCACCCTCAGAGGGTATGCTTCTCCCTCTGCTTGTAAGAGAGTCCCTTTTTGGAGCATGGAGCTAAATGAGGGTGATTTGTCACATTTCTTTCTTTACTGGTTCACTTACTCAGCTCATGCACTATTTTACTATGCCTCCTACTCAGAAGCAACTGCTTAGGGACAGGGGATGCATCTTTTCCTCCCCCATCTCCTCCTTCTTTGAATCCTGTGACCTAGAGTAGAGGAGGTGCACCACAGATCCTTGTACATGAGTAGATCAGCTGTCTTCCTTCTCAAGGAACTGGTTACCATGCAACAAGCCAAATGTACCTCTTGATGCTCCCTAGTAAAAAAAACTTTGTGCCTATATCTAAGGAACCAGAATTATGATGTCTTGATGTTTCTCCTCCATCAAATCCCCAAACCTACCAAATTCCAACCAAAACAATACCAACACACAGCTTGAGAGGGCTGTGGCTACAATTTCACAAGGGTTAGAATTATGGATTTTGTACTCACAAAGAAGTGTTATGAGTGTCAACAAGACTTGGGGTTAATAATAGTGCAATATGCTTAGTTTTTTATGTGTAAATATTTTCTGTAACTTGAGCACTATTCTAAAATTAAACGTGGAAAAAGAAACTTGTGCACATAACTTAAGCAGAGAAAATTTAGCTGAAAGTAAACAGACATCCCACACAACCACTCTACTATAAGAATTCTAAAACCTTATGATTTTAAAAAATATGTAGTTTAAATCTTACAATTGCTTTTCTTCTTTCCAGCAACTGAGTATCTTACTATAGAGGAGAGGAGGGAAGCGGGAATGGAATAGATTTTTCTAATCCATTAACATTTTTTTAGCAGTTCTTGCTCCAACATCTGTCTCAGGCCATTTCACCAAGTAGAAAGACTCTTTTCTTTCATTAAGCCAAATTATATTTTGAAAGTTTAAAAGCTTTTAGCAGCACCCATTAGCAGTATTTTCTTTGTGAAAATACACAGATGGAGGGGTCTCCTAATGGCAAGTGATTTTCCAAGCCAGGGCTATTTAAAACATAATTATCACAAGGAGGTATGAATTGACAAGACTTCCAACAAATACAGCCATCAGATTTGCACCTGGGAGTAGCTGCTTCAAGTAAAATATACCCCTTGACTGTCTGGGGTCCTAATGAGAAGTCCTGGATTTTCTCTTGAGCTTTGCAATATTAGAGCCCTGTGCAAAGCAGAATCAGAGAAAGCAGAAAACACAGAGGTGACTACAGTCAGCAAGTAAGGCCACTTTTCAGCACTTAGGATTATAACTATAAAATGGTAAATATCCACATGAGCCCCTAATTTCTTAGTAGAGTGTTTATAGAGCTACTGAGTCATTCAACTGGAATTACATAAGACACTATGTTACCATTTAAGAATTATATTTCTTGTCATATTTTATGCTGACTCCTGTGTATGATGCTGAGGGTGTGACACAGAACACAAGCCAGGCACGGTGGCTCATGCCGGTAATCCTAGGACTTTGGGAGGCTGATGGGGGTGGAACACTTGAGGCCAGGAGTTTGAGTCCAGTCTGGCCAACATGGCAAAACCCTGTCTCCACAAAAAAATGCAAAAAACAAAATAGCCTGGTATGGTGGTTCATGCCTGTAATCCCAGCTACTTGGGAGGCTGAGGCATGACAATTGCTGAAACTCGGGAGGCGAAGGTTACAGTGAGCCGAGATCATGCCACTGCACTCCAGCCTGGCTAACAGAGCAAGACCCTGTCTCAAAAAAAAACAAGAAAAGAAAAGAAAAGAAACACAACGCAGACTGCCTCTATATCAAAAGCAGACAGGCAAGGTCATAGCCACAGAGTTAAGACACTAAACTACATTGGATCTCAGGAAGGTCGATAACTAGAGTCCCCAAAGAGAGACCTAACATGGTTTCCATGACTGTGATGGTGATGATGGTGATTCAGGGGATGAGGGGAGTACTATGCTATGAATAATGCTAAAAGTAGCAATTTTTTGAGTACTTACTATCAGGCTGTATATTGAGTACTGTATGTGTATTACCTCATTTAATCTTTGCAAAATCCTGTAAATCCATTATTGTTATTAAGGACATTTCACAGAGTAAGATCATAATTCCCTGATAACTAAGTAACTTGCCTAAAGCAGCCAGCTAGTGAATGGTGAGCTGGGAGTACCCCTCAGTCTATAATGCCAGAGTCTGTGACCCTGGCAGGGATTGGATAGCATCCAACACATTCTGGTCCCACCTGGTTTTGTTCATTGATCTGAGGCCAGGAGCCCAGGGAGATCTGCCTACCCACACTTGATTTGCAATGTAGCTGTGTCTGTTTCTTAAGTGCAGTTATACTTTAACTGGGATCTTGCAAATGCCTGTTCTTCCGGCCTGATACAATTTGCTGCTTCTGAAATGGCAAACTTAAGGAGACCTTAGAAATTGGAAATGATTTAAACCTTCCAAAGGTTCTTATAAAAAAAAATTGAACGTAGCTTTTAAAATTAATTAGCTTCAAGAGTTACTAGTGAAAGCATAATATCAGTGGTAACTGGTCCTTTGCAAAATTCTTAGATAATTTGAAACTTCTGGGACTATGGACAAGAGAGTTCATATTCTCAGTGGCAAGTTTATGCATGATCTTTTTGAAATATAACATAATACATTTTTAAGTCAGAAAACAGAAGTGCTTATCCTGAGAACCCACAGAGCACAGATTAATAATTAGAAGTATGTTCCTGGTTTATTTCTATGGAGCTCAGTTTCATCAACTGTAAAAACTGAAATTACAGCATCTTTTCTCCCCATGTCACAGAATTACAAGGATCAATTCAGATATGGATGTGAAAGCTTTTTGAGATATAAAAAGGTAAAAGTCTTATCCAAATGGAAGTGATTTTTTTACGGGTATAGCCACAAAATAAAACAAAAGAATTTTAAAAGCCTCATTCAATGCCTCCTTCTCCTGTCCTCTGTTATATCATCTTTTTTCATGCCTATTGGCAGGAGTTTATAACCAAGGATGCGACTGCCTTTATTCTCTCTCCCTGCTCCCAATTTATGTGAGACAGCTAGTCAGTGTACATTTCAGATGGAGGGTAATTCAGAGCCTTCTCATACCCACACACCCTGGAAGTTAAGGAAAGGAAGTCTCCCACCCAAGAGGAGGGCACCTTTATATTAATTGTGCTTGTTGAAAGTTTTATGTTATACTTCCAGTAAAACAACACCCTAAGGCAGGTGCATTGGCCAGCTGAAATGCTATGGCCAAATTATTAGAGAACATCAAAGTTGTTTAGTAAAAACCAAGACATTGGAGAAAGCGCTGACATCTAAATTCAATGAAAACAAAGAACAATAAGGCTCTTGCTCAAGCATCCAAGCAGCCAAGGGGAACAGTGTACTATAGAAGCACTCCTTTGCAAGCTGCAGAAAACTCCCTTCAAAGCTGTTTAAATAAAAAGAGAATTCATTAGCTCACATCAAGTGAAGGGCTAGGGTGGATAAGGCTGCAGGCATGATGGACTCCAGAGCCCCAGCCCTTGTCTTCAGGGACTGGTGTCTCCCCGAATTCCTGTATCCCTCAACACTATTGAAAGTTTTCCCTTGCTATGGAAAAATGGCTACCAACAGCCCCCAGGCCACAGAAGAAAGGAGTTTTCCTTCTAGGTAAGTTCAGCAAAAATCTGGGCTCCACATGATCACCCCTGCACCCATTCCTGTAGAAGGGCACTCAATAAGATGACCAGTTACACCTTGGTCACATGGTCACCCCTGCAACTGAGGCCAAGCCCAGAGGAACCACAGGGCCAAGAGTACAAGAATGTGGGTCCTCGACGTGCAATCTTTTGTTACCAGAAGGGGAAATGGATACTGGGTGGTGACAAGCAGCCAATCCACTGTGCAAACCTGGAGAAAGCATAAGGACATCACGACCAACTCACTTCATGACACCTCCTTTTTAATTTCTACAAACGCAGTCGAAATCCTGGACTCTGTGATTAAATATCAGGCATGCTCCTGTCCCTAATGGAGAACCCATCTCATCAGCTGAGTCCCCACCCATATCTCCAGCATCCTCCAATGTCTTGAAAACCAGAGAAAACTTCCATTTGAAAGAATTTTTGGAACTTTTTTAAAATCCACAGAGATGTGCCCTCTCCCATGGGACAGTATTTTATGTTATTAAGAAAGGTGCTTCACTTACTATCCTGGCCTGAGGTGCTTGCCTCTGAATTTGTGTTCATGCAATATCTGCAGCAATGCAGAGGATACAGAGTGATCGCTTGGCCTACATGTGGTGGTCAAGAAGGCTCTCTCCAGTAATCCTTCCGGGAACCAAGAAAGAGTCACACCAAAGCTTTGTTCCTCTCTTGAGCTCTGAGAAGCAACATTCTAGCAGTTCTTTTCTGTGTCTGGTAATCAGCAGTGCACTGCATTCTGCTACCCAATTGAGAAGAATGCTGGAGGCAGGGAGGAAAGCCAGGCACTTCTATTTGGCTTTTAAATCTTTCTTTTGGCAGATGAGGAGCTGAGATTGCAGCCCCATCGTTTCAATCCTGGACAAGAGGCAGCCCATATTGAAAGTCTAGTTTGTGTTTCCAAAACAATACAGCATGGAGTAGGGAGAAAATAGGGCCAAGAAGCTCAAAGCTAGAGGAAGATTAACTTAAGCTTGGTGTTTCACAGATGAGGAAATTGAGCATAAGTAGTGCAATGGCTTGGTCAAAGTTCTGCAGCTAATCAGATGAATAAACAAGGCTAAAAGGTCTATCTGGGAAGGCATCGTAAGTGCTCGTACACAGAAAGCCCTCAATCCATGAAAACAGGGTTTGGAGTCAAGCACAGCTGGATTTCAGTCTCCTCTATGTTTCAGCTGTGTAGCCTTGGGCAATTTAATGGATTTCTCTATGCTTAATTGAGAAAACACTACCTATGTCATACTATTGTCATAAGGATTCAGAATGCTTACCAAAATACTTGCCATTAGTAAGCACTCAAAAATGAATGATTATTCTGGAATTTTACTTTTAGAGAGGATGAAAAGAAGGAAAGAAGGGAGAAAGGAAGACACAAAGTGGTCACTTTTGAAAATCAACTAAATCAGAGAATTTCTTCACGTACTTAGAAAGTAAAAATGAACAAAAGATAAAAGCCTAAAGAAGACAATAGAATGAGATTAAAATAGACCTGGCAGGCCTAAGTAAAGATAATGAAGAGAAAAACAGTGCCATTGCAGAAATCCCAAATGTTTTAGAAGCTGCAGTTACCAGAATTGACACTGTAGAAACCAATTCAATAACATTTAGGACAAGACCGAAAAGTCACAGATAACGTAGAGACAGAAGACAAACAAACAAAAGAATGACAGAGAAAATTACTGTTCTGGGCTGGATATTTGAGCCTCCCAGACTGTCTAGGCTGGACACCTCTGGGCTTCCTGGGGAGCCTCAGCAGGGAGGCTGCCTTAACCCCTAGTGAAGACAGCCTACATCAGGGGCTACAGCCACACACACACTACAACCAACACATGCACCTGGCCCCAGGTCAGGGCCTCAGGCATTTCTCCTAATACCACCGGCTTAGGTTTATGTCTGCATGCAACCCCCTTCTCCTCACACGACCTCCAAGCTCAGATGAAGCATCACCGCTGGGGCAAGGACTGTGACTCCCGGCAGCCGCCAGAGGGTCCAGGTAGCACAACCAGTATGGAGGAGTAGGTGGTGAACCCTGTGGCACACTGGGTGGAAAGGAGCAAGCAGACACACGTAATCAAGACTCGGTGACAAATGATTGGTGACTCTGCCCTCTGCCTGATGAACTGTTCCAGAACACAGTGGTTCCTGCAGCCGCAGAACACCAGCTGTCTTCTGCAGCCTGTGAGACTGGCTCAGGAAAGCACAACCTTGCTGTTACTGTGCCTCTGCCTTTGTTTCACTTGCTCTTTCATCCTTGCTGTCCTGGGATTGCATTCCAAACAAAGGGTTGCCATGAAGTTTTGCTCATATTCTGCTTTGGGGGGAATTCAGACTTAGATAATGACCCAAATGTGATAGACAATGGAGATGATATTGGGTTCCATCAGTTAGAGAATACAACAAGAGAATAGAGAACAGGCCAATGGAATTAACAATAAAAATGTAAGAGAAGAGGACTTTCTAGAAATGTAACATGACCTAGAATATTATTAGGGAATGATAAATATTGAGTTTATCCTGGTAAGATTACTAAGTTCAAAACAACTAAAAGAATCTTACAATATTCAATAAGAAAAACAGGTGGCTTAGAAGTAAAAATAAAAAATAAAAGATAGGCTTGAATGCCTCCTCAAAACACAGGACTCCTGGATAAAATGGAGCAATAAAATGTCTACAATATTTTGACAGAAAAAAATGCAAGTCTGAAAATTGTATACTCAAGAAACTGTTATTTATGTGAAAAGTCTGCAGAAGGACACTGTAAATATGCAAAAAGGATTAATACATGAAATGCACCTGACATAATCTCACCCAGTAAGTAATACTGTCCTGGAACAGAGATTTAAATAAAACCTTAAAACCTTTTTTTATCTTGAAATGGGAACATATTTTCTTTCCTATGACCAGAAGCCAGAAACTGTAAAGGAGAAAAAAGAAAGATATTTGCAAGGCAAACACAAACAATGCAAAATATAATTACAAATATGGCAAAAATGCTAACATCCAATTACATAAGGAAGTTTTAACATCAGTAAGAAAACATGTCCAATTGAAAAATGGACCAAATACATAAAAAAGCAACTTATAAAAGAATTCCAAGTGTGCATGTGTGTAAAAATGTTTGTTCTTACTCATAATAGAATTCAAACAAGAATGTGATATTGCTTTTTACTTAACACATTGGCAAAATTGAAAAGGATAGATAATGTTCAGTGTTCCTATAGTGATGTGACTGTTCTAGGGGGCATGTTACAATAAATGTTGAGATTGTAAATGTATATATCCGTTGACCAGCTTTCTCACTTCTAGCATTTTATTATTATAAAACAAGAAGAAAGCAGTGTAGTAGTATACATTGTAGCAGTCTTCCCATTAGCATAGTGCTGTGAATGATCTAAATGTGCATTAATAGAAGATAGCTTAACTAAGTATGATATATCCATTCAATTGAATATCATACAGATGTTCAACACAGTGGTATATTTCAGCATTCGTCGACCTGGAAAGATATCCATCAATATTGTGGGACTGAAAAAGTGGATTTCAGAATGAGAATTTTATAATCACATTTATATCAAAAAGTATGTGTGTGTGCACGCACGCATTCTGCCACCAACGTCACACAGGTATCTGAAAGTATGAGGGTGGTTCTGTATGGGGAGAGAGATAGGGGTTACATTTTTACTTCTTTGTCCTTTCTTAGTGTAAATTTTCTAAATGTCTGATTTTTAAATTTACAGTAAGAGTCACATTAACACAACTGTCTTTATTTAAGAAAAAACCACTTAATATTTTTATGCCAAGAGATTATGGCTTTCATTGGAGAGCTCCTGTGAAGTTGATCTTGCTGTTTGCCACTTTTGCCGTATTAGGGTTCCAGAAATAAAGAGCGCCCATGTTAGGACAAACAGAGGCTATGCATTCAGAACTTCTATGGTAAGGGTCAGGCATCATCACTTTCATTTGGCAGGGACATGAAAGCAGGCAGGGGAGTGAGAAAGTTTCATAGTGAAAGAAAGGATGGCTTCTGGTGTGATATGCTGGCAGTGTGTTGGTATGGGGAAATTGGAGGTGGAGTAATGTGAAGTAAGACATCCTATGTGATTGATTGGAGAACATACTTGGCTTTCTCTGCTGTTTCTGAGTTGGAAATGGTGGCGTGGGAGTGAGAATTAGGAATGCTGGCAGTCATTGACCATGTCCTGGCTGTTCTGAGCCGGTTACTGCAGTGATTGGCTTCCTGGACTGGCTGCTGCAGCCTTGTGAGTGTGCACTGTTGTACACGGTCTGACCATTGCCCGTTTGTATATTCATCTCTCAATGCATTGCAATTAATTTACATTATTGGCCACATCATTTCTAAAAAATATAGAATTCTTCCCTTGGGACTCAGCCATACCAGCATCTATATTAGCTTAGCAATATACTCAGAATAATATCTAATCCATGTTTCCATTATCAGCAAGTATTATATGCCTTTATTCTTTACTGATTTAATTTATAAGTATGAGTTATATAGCCAACTTTCGATTCAGCATTAAACTGGAATGTTCATAACACCCCTGCTGTGGCTGGCTACCATTTATGGAGCACTCACATGAAATTAAGCACTGGGTTGAGTGCATAACATGCATTATTTCCCTTATCTCTCACTACAGCCCCATTAGGATGTCACTGTGAGTTCCACTTTACAGATGAGGAACCTGAGGCTTGAAGAGGTCCAGGAACATGGCCACAGTCATGGGCCTTGCTAAGTGGAATGCCCTTTGAGCTTGGGTATGTCTGACTATAAAGCTGGTGCTTAGAAATCCCAGGAAATGTGAGACCCTGCAAAATGATTTGATCACGTATAAAGCCTGCGATACTAAATCCCAGAGAAGCCTGAGAGAGAACGTAATGCACTAGCTCTGAACTGGATCTTGCTTCTTAAAGACTATAAAGGAATATTAACCCATAATTCTTTTTATGTACCTGGAGAGTTTCCATCATGGTTGCAGGAAGCAGGATTCTAGCTAGTGTCATCCTTTGGCAGTGACTATAATTCACTTTGATAATTGCTAACCTGCTTCCCCAAGAATGTACGGAGTTCCATCATGGACAGGGGAACAAGAGTTACAAACCCCCTGCAGGCTGTCTTCTCCAGTGAAATTTTCAGTGCATTTACTGTTGTAGATGGCAAGACACCACAGCTCCATTCTTTACAGAAGAGTTACTTTACAATGTTATATCAATGTTTACCAAGTGCATAGGCAGCTTCTTTATAATTTCATAATTTTCTGTTTGAACTGGATCCAGTCATTTTCTAATTGCTCCTTTGTTCTTTCCCATGAGAATACATTTCACCATGGGAAATATAGCTTGCAAATTTCAAGACATCTTTGTTTCCCCTCACTGTGTCCTTTTTGCCATTTCTATTTACTTACTCTCCACACTGTCTCTCCTGTCATCAAATGCAGCCAACTTTTCTTAACCAGCCCATGCCATTCAAAAATGTTGGAACACTTAAGTAAGATTAAGACTTCAGACCCTGGGCTGAAGACACATTCATATACTGGAGTCAGACTGCCTGGGTTCCCAACCTGGCTTTACTGCTTACAAGATACATGATCTTTGGGAGGGAACTTAACCTCTTTTCACCAAATGGCTTATCTGTGAAATGTGGCTAATAAGAGTATCTACCTAACAGGTATTTTGTTGTATTTTTAGGGTTGTTATAGAAATTGAGCGAAACCATATGTAAACATCTTGCAGATGGAACGATCCTGCAGTACCTGGTCTTGGTCTTTGTTATTCTGGAGAGGGATGTTTGTGCTCCATGGGTTGCATCTGCGGCTCCATCAAGATTTGTGCTCCAGGATAGGGATCTTGCCTGTCATCTCCCTTTGTGTGAGGCAAGCATGAGAATGACCTTGCAAGCTAGGAACAAACACTGAGCTGGCGGGGTCAGCTGCTCAGAAAAGCTGCACACCTGGCTTGGGGGAAGGTGGTACTGGGGGAAGTTGAAAGTGTGCACAGCCCTCATGAAGAGGAGAAGCACAGGTGAGTGTCCATCCCAGACAGCCCTGTGAGAGCCATCAGGGTCAACCAAAAGACCATCTTTACCCCATAAAGGAGAAGACAAGCCACAGTCTTCCACCAACACAGAAGCCTGCCTCTTTCCTCACTGTATGAGTGTGTCTGAATATAAACAAAGAGGAGTTCAGGAGGGAAAGAGTGGAGAGGAGGCTCCTGGATGCTCACTGTTATTTTCTGATGGGATAAAAGGAGAAATGAGAATAGTGAGTGTAGGAACAGGCATTTGATATCAAATTGCCATATTCTCAGCCCTACTACATGTGAGAGATGAAATCCAATTGTGTTCAGATTTCCCTTCCCTAAAATGTGGATCTCTTCCTGCAAGTACTCAAAGATGAATGGGAATGAATTTTTGGAGTAGAAATTTTATAGCATGCATCTTTGTTTGCTTTTTAGGGATTGAGTGCTAGAAATAAATAGCCAACAGAAAATGAATGAGAAGAGCACCCTAAAAAGTCAAGTGCAAAAGTAGAAATCTAAATTATTTTTTTCTTTGCTTGAGCTTTAACCCACAGACTTTTAACTCATACTTATGTGTATAAGTCATGGTTCTCTAGTGGGACAGAACTAATATATTTATGGAATTTACTAAGTATTAACTCACAGGATAACAAGGTCCCACAATAGGCTGTCTGCAAGCTAAGGAGCAAAGGGAGCCAGTCCAAATCCCAAAACTGAAGAACCTGGAGTCTGATGTTCAAGGGCAGGAAGCATCCAGCACAGGGGAAAGATGTAGGCTGGGAGGCTAGGCCAGTCTCTCCTTCACATCTTTCTGCCTACTTTATATTCTAATCACGCCGGCATCTGATTAGATAGTGCCCACCCAGCTTAGGGGTGGGTCTGCCTTTCCCAGGCCACTGACTAAAATGTTAATTTCCTTTGGCAACATCCTCACAGACACACCCAGGATCAATAGCTTGTTTCCTTCCATCCAATCAAATTGACACTCAGTATTAACCATCACTTCATGCATCCCTCCAAAAAAAATGATGGCTGATATTTCTGTTGTAATCTCAGTAGATATTTGTGAGAACAAAATGTTCCTCATTCACACATGAAAAAGAATTCAGAGCCATGGCATTCTAGCTTCAAGGCGAGTTTCAGAGGATGGGCCAGGAATCCGCTCTACTGTCCCAAATTCCCTCAGCACCTTGGAGAGCTACCGCGTTCCCATCTCAGCGTCCTGGCCCAATCAAGGGCTTCACATCACAGCTTAATTACTTCTCAGGGCAGAATCGCGCAGCAGGCAAGGGAGGAGGAATCTGTGTTGCTGGATGTCACTCACACAACGAATTACTCCTACTTTTATTGAAACCTGCTATGTGTGTATTTCAGTTTTCGTTCTTAGGAATTTATGAAAACCAAAAATACATTTGATGATTTTTTTTTCCTTAAAAACCCTCCAGTGGTTTTCTCTGTCACTCAGAGGAAAAACAAAAGTCCTGCAGGAGCCCTCCTACCTGTGTGATGCCATCTCTCTCCACCCTCACCCTACTCACTCCAATCCAGGAAAGTGAAATTCTCACAATTCTCAGCGATGCCTTACCTGACTGCTAAATCAGAAATTGCACCCCATCTCTACCCCACAGTACTCCAGCTACCCTTCCTTGCTGTTTCTTCTTATTAACATCTGAAATACTATGTACACACACACATATATACACACATATACAGGATTATATTACCTGACCGCTGAATCAGAAATTGCACCTCATCTCTACCCCACAACACTCCAGCTCCCCCTTCCTTGCTGTTTCTCCTTATTAACATCTGAAATACTATGTACACACACACATATATACACACATATACAGGATTATATATTAAATATATATTCTTGTTTTCTCTAACTCCGTCACCCCATCCAACCCCAGTAACTGTGCTCTATTTTCTTCACTGCATTCCCAGTACCTAGAACATAGAAGGTGCTCAATAAATGTTTGCCAAAAAAATTAATTAATAGATGAGCAATCTTCTAACATAAGTGATACTGGCCTCATTTTATAGATCGATGATGAAGCTTGGGCTCAAAAGGATTCTAGAAGCTTGAGCAACGTGGTACAATTGAGTGAAGGAGGACCCCAGGATTTAAGCACAGTTAGTGTGGCCCAGGTGTCTTTGGTATCTGGCCTCCCAAGCTTCCCTTTTCCCTCCCTTTCTCCATGCCAGCATTCTCTGCCTCCAGGTACCTGTGGCCCTCATGAATTCTTTTCCTTCCCTTCCAATACAATCTCTCCAAATAGAACATGAAGCTCAATCACATTCAGGTAGAGTTGACAAAAATTGACTAAAAGGTAATTCATCCCTTGGAATGTTTGCATTCCAAGGGCTTACAAAGCTTTGCCTGATGCATCCAGCTCTAAAGGTGAAATTCAGGCCTCCAGCAGCAGCGCCCCTGGTGTTGGGGGATAGAGGGTCACCAGGGTCCTCTCATCACTGCCCCCTGTCCCCGCAAGCCACTCTCCTACCTACCAATGCAACCTTGAGAGCAGGCCTTGCTCTTAAACATTTTATTCCTAAAACTTTAGCAAGAGGTACAGTTTTTCTTCAAAAAGAAATTTTTCCTGCCTACCAGTGTTTCAGCTGCTATGATTTTTGGAGTGCAAATAGTTTTTCATAGGCCTTTTTCCCCCTGAGGTTAAAATGATATTTTAGATCCAGAAGTGGGAAGTGAATTTTTCCAATTATGTTTTTGGCTTTGTATTATTCCAACCAATCCATATAAATGCAAATAATAGAAAATTAGGAAGATTCTCCTGAAATAACAATCTTTTCTCTTCTGTACACAAGATGACCCACTGACAGCACACTTACTATGAGCTTATTAATGCAGTAGTAAATAACGCCTATCAGGCTATCTAATTAGCTTTCCTGCCAATAACGTTAGGCAGATAAGAAATGCCATTTCTCTGACAAGCTTCTGTCAGATCTTGCACATTTTATTGGAAGTACTTTGCATGTTGCCCTTGAAACCTCACAGTGCTGCAGAGCCCCTTTGCCGCATTTGCAGATGCTCTGAGAGGACTCCAGTTTCAGGGCCAAGGGTAAGGAGAGTGGCGCTGCCACTGGCTGATGGCTTAGATTTTTAAAGTCACCTCATAGGAACAAAGGTAGAGGCCATACTGACAGAAAACAAAGAGACACAAGGGTTGCCTGAGGACCTCACTTCATCTGTGTCCACATACATAGGGAGAAGTGGGAAACGGAATGATTGTTTGGGGTTAAAAAAATGAAAGGTACATTCACTTTGAAGATGTTTGTTTCGGATTTCAGATATTTCTTTAAAATCTCAATGACTTCAGCCACCTCTGTGGCCATGAAGCAGGAAGGCAACTGGATGCCATTAGTGGGTCAATGGAATGGCTCCAGATCCTACACCAACATCTGGAGCACTGCTGGGTTGACCTCTCATTTCAACACCTACACAGCAGTCTCCTACCTGTGCCACTCCACACACCCTGGGAACAGAGACAGGGGCCACAGTGCCGCTGAAGGGCTGGTGGTGGGCTAGTATGACCTTTCATGTGAGTGCTGATGGGGGAAGGTGCTAGAAGCTCTGCTAATGTGACCAGGACTGAGAAAAGACCAGACCCCCAACAGGCAGATGAGCGAGCAGCAGAGGACCTGGTGGAGGACGCCTATCCTGAGCTAGCTCTTCCTCTCCCAGTGCCGCCCATACCCTGCATCCCCACCTGCTTGCCCTGGTGAATGCCCACAAGCCATGTTTGCATCAAGACTCAAGGCCATACCTTTGCATCTAGAAAATCAGCCCATAGCTGCCCACTCTGGTGTGTGTTCATGTGCATGTGTGTGTTTTGGGGGAGCACTGATGGGGAGGAGGTGATCTTAGAAAGAAAATATGGATTTGTTTAGGCAAATGTTTAAAAATTATCAAAGAGTACATCTGGCTTTCCTATACATGGAATATCCGCTGAAAAAAGGACCAGACCGAAAGGTCACATGTTTCCTTCTGGATCCAGGGAACAGCACTGGTCCAGTGGGTGACACAGCAAAATGAGCAATGTCCTCTTCCTCCTCCTGCTCTCTCATACCCCTGCATAGGGGTCTGCCCTGCCACAGCCCACTTGTCCATCCCATTCGGGAAAAAGTTACTAATGGACCACGTAAATTGTTTTTTCTCTCACAAGTGGAGGTTTGAGACAGGTTTACTTTTTTAAAAAACTCAATTTGCTCTGTACCAGTTAAGAGAGGAAAGATATTTGAGAATCAAGAGCATGCCAACACTCAATAATAGGGAGACAATGTAGTCTGTGACTACAGACACATGACCCTGCCTGCATCTCTGACTTCTGCAGAGAGAACCAGGTGTGGATCACTGACCCCAAAGGGAAATTAAAGATGCCGACCTGGGGGCGGTGCCAGGCCTGACACTGTGAGGCCCTGTAGTGCAACACAATGCCCCAGGTGGATGGAAGTTATGGGAGAGCGGAAACAAAGGTCTTGCAGACCATCCAGTTTGCAGGGAAGAAAACGCAGCTAGAAGGGGGCCAGGGACCCCAGAGGGCAAGGCTGCTGCCTGATGGCTTCCATTTCTAGCAAGCTCCTCTGTACCCCTCAAAATGTTTCCCTGAGGTTCCCTGATCCTTAAAATAAATGCTCCTTCCTGTAACTCACATGTACATGATCTATGTTACTTCATCCCTTAATACTTAGGATGAATCTATGTAACGAGTGAAATAAGCACACACCACAAACATGAAACCATTTGTTTTTGTAGAAGTCACCAACAAAGCACAGAAGACCTTTAGGGACCTCAGCACGTGGCACATCACCAACAATAGGGCATGTGTGAAGACTGCTTTGTGTAGAAATTGATTTGGTTAAGCAGACCTAGCTGGTTACAGTGAGATCAGCTCACCATGAGTACTGTTTTCTGAAGACTCTGTGTCTCTCTCCAAAGCTGATGACTAAAGACAGGTCACCACAGGCAGCTTCCGCTGCCCTTAATCTAGGAGCTGTGTGTGGCTTACAGCAAACACCCTTAGTGTGCTATAGAATCCCATACGCATGAACAGATTTATTAACTTTATGCATTTGAAATAAGACATCAACCAATATCACATTATCCTTTTAAAAAAGTAATGTCGGGAGTTTCAATGCAAAGAGTGGGGAGTCTTTCCTAGAAGGAAAGGGGAAGGAGAGGGCGTTAATCAGCATGGTTTGTGGAACAGGTTTCCAAACGACTGCCCCAACAACACAGGGCACTGTCAGTCTCTCTGCTGTTGTTGTTACTGGCAGCATTTCTGTGTTTAAAGATTTTAAAAGGCAACAAATTTCCAAGACAAGACAAAACAACACCCTATAGCTAAGCATGTTTGGAACTGGAAAAGGGAGACAAGAATTACATCTAGAGGGCTATGGCAATGTTTGTTCTTGGTATCAACTAATTAATTAATTGATACAGCTGTACCACTCACCTTAACTTTAATTAATTTCACAAGCCCCTTAGAAACAGAAATAGTACATTCCCAACCCCAAGAATTGGCCCTGTTAAGTCATTTGAGAAAATGGTATTAAAAGGAAAAATAAGCATCACAATATTCATGTTACAATATTATAGGCAGGAAAAAAAAGTCATACTATTGTGATGACTGTCAACACGCTCATGCATTCTAGCCAAGTTAAGACCAAAGGAAATGTGTCCATCCCATTTGGGAAAAAGTTACTGATGGACCACATAAATTGTTTTTTCTCTCACAAGTGGAAGTTTGAGACAGGTTAACTTTCTTTTTAAACTCAATTTACTCTGTACCAGTTAGGAGAAGAAAGATATTTGAGAATTGAGAGCCTGCCAACACTCAGTGATAAGGAGACGATGGGCTTTGAGCACATCAGTCACACTATGGTTTGAGGCTAATTCCTGGAGTCCTTTGCACACTTCGTCATGATTTTGCTCTTCGAAAGGAAGTTTTTTTCATCCCTGTGCCAACTCCATTGCGAAAGGACCTTTTCATAAACATCTCCGAAATTGGCTTTAGGAAAGCTAGTTCTTTGCTCCTGTCCAATCTGGTTGGGCAGCTGTTCAGCAGAATGAGAAAGTAATCAGATTTTCCAGACACCTGTCAATTCAGATGGGGGAGGAAAAAGAGAATACAGCCTAAGTGTTAAAAGTGTATTTCAACAGTAACAATTTTCAAAATCTTATGGCGATAAATCTAATATATCAATCATCTTAAAGGCAGAAGTTTTGCTAAAACACAATATTTACCTAGATACAAAATATTATTTGGAGTGATCTACTCACTTGTCTAATATTTGCACTACTTGTATACTTGCTGCTGTTCTGTATTTATATCATGCACTATACATAAGTTATCTCGTTGCTGTTATTTTATAAAGAATATTTCAAGCAGCACTAATTAGCCCTGGGAATCGTTTTTGAAATTCACTTAGAAAAGCAACCCATGAAGATCAGACTCTAGGTTTCAATCAGAACCACTTTTCTCCTGGGCCCTGTCCTGGGCCATTTGCCAAGCTTCTCCATAAGGATGTCTTGCTACTTGAACAATGACATCTTCAACTTCTGACTTTAGTTCAGGTCCTCATCAGCGGCTCCGGGTCCAGATAGTGTAGGATAGTGGAGGGTGCTTAGTGGTGGAAGAAACAGATCTGCAACCTTAGAGTTCAATCAGGCCTTCAGGAACATGAAGTTCAACCCCATATTTTGCAGATGAAGAAACTAAGCACAAGACCAAAGGTGCATGCCCCGTGTCACAGGGCTTGAGATTCCAAGAGGCAGCTCTGACCCAGGGCTTAGGTACGGATCATCAACACTTATCATGTTTTCCCTCTTACGTGGTTTCAGAAGAATTATAACACTCTGATAAGATGCTAATACAAAGTTCACCAATAATGCAAAGCACAGATTTATCCATGATCTGTGTGCTGCTTGCTTTATGGGCATCATCTTATCTTACTCCTGAACAAAGCTCTGTGATGTAGGTGCCATTAGTTTCGAGGTATCTGACTCCAAGTTTAGGTTTCTCAACTATACTAGAACTACAAGAGGAAAAGGAAACTGAGTGCTTTTATTATCAATAAAGAGACATAATACAATGTAAAAACCAAACATTATTTCTATCATGGTGCAGGGAAACAAGTTTAGTCTCAGGTTACTGTATTTGGAAGTTGAAATGGAGCCAGAGTGCATAAAGTGTTCCCTGTAATTCTTTACCCGCGATGGGGTGGTTTACTGAAGATTCAGTGCATCCCAGACAAATCCTTCCTACTGTCCTCTGGGGGAAAAAATGGGCTATTTTTTTTTCCTTTTTGATCTAGCGAGTTTGGTCAAAGAGTTTCAGAAGTATTGTTCATGAGAAAACCAATTAAACACTCTTAGTTGGACACTCACTACATGTTTTTCTGTGTGTTAACAGAGGAAATCTAAACATGATAGATAGAATGCCTTCTATTTAAAATCCCCAGCAGGGAGGGGCCTCTGAGTCATTCCAGGAAGGGAAGCAAGCCAGTTCTTTCCAGAAATACTCATGATGCCACCTTTATACTGCAAAAGAAATGTATCAGTTCTGGTTATGAGATTCTTGAAACATCCCTAAAAAGATACTGATTTTCTTTGCTGATCATTGAAGGCAGCCCTTGCCAAGGCAGACTTATTAACATAATAAGATTGTATATGTGCCTGGTTAATGGACTCAGTAAAGTTCACAACAAATATTATAAAAGCCTATGTGTCATCTGCCTGCATAATCATTCACCCTAAGCAATCAAATTGGCATGAATACCAGCCACACTCTTACTACAGGACTAGGTAATAGCAAAAACAAAACTGTCACATGCAAAAATAGAAATGAGAAAAATGCAGGGAAAGGAGAAACATTTCATTTATGGACAAGGAAGTCTCATGAGTATTTTAGAACAAAGTACATTCTTAATTTTTTAAAAAAGAAGCTGCAGAGAAGTGTCTCTTATTCAACAGAAATGTCATGAGTAAACCTTTGAGGAAAGAACAGAAAGTAATTAGGAAGACACTTGAGAAAATATACCAATTTATGGATTGTGACTCATCAGCTTGATCAATGTGGTGTCTTATAGAATTGATGACTAAATTAGCTTTGAATGCTCATAGGAGTAAAACCAAAAATAAATAAATAGATAAGAAGCTATATTAAGTAAACAAGAAATTTTAAAATGACAGATGCAAAGATTAGCGAGAAGGCCAATAATATAAATAACTAGATCATTATATGTAGACATATGTTTATCATTTGGGATTTATGTGACATCTCTTTGTCCTAAAAGTAGTTTCATAAATCACATTGATTTCAGTAATTAAAATGTGACAGGTTAAGTTTTAGTGAAAAAAAGTTAAAGTTCAAAATGCCATCAATGACAAAAGATATTTTAAAATTTTAAACAAAATATTGACATAAAAGCAACTGAAATACTATGTAGAAATAGTATTAAATATTCCAGAGAAAGATATTTATTTTCTGAATGCTTTGAACAGCTCAATGAACACAGGAGCTTAATCAGCATTCTTGAATAAATATATGAATTAATATTTTATGTGATATTTTGTTTAGATCTAACATTCTATCTATATTCTGCAGCTGAAAAAATTAAACTGTTTTTGAAAAATGACCACTGTATTTTTTAATATAGTTTCCATGGTTAAGTGTTCACTTTGATTATGAATCAATGCATGTGGAATAAATTACCAATGGCAAAAAATTATTTTACATTGAAATGAAATATTTCCCTTTGCAGGAGCCAACCCTAAATGATTCAAAACAAATTTGAATATAGTCCAGTATTACTTGTCACACAAATATTTTCTTTTGCTAGTTTCATCAATCTGCTGACTTTTTCCCATTAAGAACTCTGATAATAAAAGAAATAACTTTTCTGCACATATTCCTTTAGAGTATTTGGAATTTACATACTTTGCCATTTTAGTCATCTATTTAGGTATCTAAATTAGAGGCAAATCCTTACCTCGGAAGATGGAACTGGATAACACCAAAACACATGCATTGTGGACAGCAACAGAAGTAGGATGAGATTGAGTTTCAGTGAGCTGCAAAGCAGAAAAAAACACAATCAACATTTAGTCTCATCTAGGTAAGAATAAGTAAAACAGCTTGTAAAAATTCAACATTTTTCTTTGCAGAAAAACGTAGCCTTTTACCTAATCATTTTGGACTTCCCAAAATCTGTGCAGATTGGTAGTTTTATTGCCAAATTTCTCACACTTACTGTCCTATCCTTATTGGGTGGCTCTTTTATACCAGAAAAGTTCAGAAGTAAAACTGTCATCTCATCCCTTCTATATGACTAATTGGTCTGGCTGTGGCCTTTTGTTCTTGTTAAGCAGGAAAAGGACATAACATATAGGTATTGTCATTGAGCTGCCCAAGATTGACTTCATTTAAAGTTTGCCATTAAGAATGTCCTGCCAAAGCATTGTCTTCTAGACTGCGGGTGGCCAGAGGTCTCAAAAGGAAACAAAAGGTTTTTTTAGCTTCGAGTTTAAACCTTTAAGAAGGATGACATTCTTTCCTTGAATGTCCCAGACGTCATGTTTCAGAAACTAATACAAAAGAAATACTTACAGAAATAAAGATTATCTACATGGCTGGGCGCAGTGGCTCACACCTGTAATCCTAGCACTTTGGGAGACAGAGGCAGGTGAATCACCTGAGGTTAGGAAATTGAGACAGCATGGCCAATATGGTGAAACCCTGTCTCCACTAAAAATACAAAAAGTAGCCAGGTGTGGTGGTGCACACCTGTAATCCCAGCTACTTGGGAGGCTGAGGCAGGAGGCAGGAGGCAGGAGAATCACTTAAACCCAGAAGGCGGAGGTGGCAGTGAGCCAAGATCACACCACACCGCACTCCAGCCTCGGTGACAGAGCCAGACTCAGACTCAAAAAGCAAAAAACATTTACTCCAACAACTCATGCAGACTATTTACATTTTCTACATTAGATTTCTTTCCTTTAGGACTTGGGCCGTTAAAATAGGAAAGTAAATGTCACACCTTTTCTGCTTGTCATCCAAATAAAGGAAGGACACTGTGTCCCTCCCCGTCAATGCCATGTGCACTCCCAAAGCCCCAGGCCCACAATTCTGGGAGAAGCTGTTTGTCATGGCTTCCTTTTTCTCCCCAGGGTATGAGATTTCTCTAGGAAGCCTTTGCTGTGCTTGCACTTCAATGGGCATCTGCATTAATAAATGGATTCAGGAGCGCTAAGTGTGAACAGATGTTGCTGAGGCTTACAATGGAGAAAAACACCAAGGGAGGTGCTTTCTGCTTGGATAACTAGTGTTTCTGAGATGATGCCAACAGTTTTTGAATACAAAGCAACTGAGGATAATCCATGCCTCCTTGAGATCAGCACCTTTTGGAGGACAAAGCTGCCCTGGGTCTGGCACAGTTGCTGCCAATTTGTTGGCACTGCATTTCTTTCTTTGGGGAACTGCCATTTGCATGCTTTTCATGTTGTTGTCAATCATATAGTCACAGTTTGCCTATCACAAAGAAAAGCAGGTGACCCAGACTCTCAAGAGAACCAAGCTCACAGGATTAGAGCCAAGTTGAGAGGCTGAGGCAAGGGACCCAAGCATCTTTGATCAGTGTTCTTATGGGATACCTTGTGGCCATTAGGAGACAAAGGGCCTAACAGCACCAAGGGACTGAACACACACATTGACTTTTGGTTGTTCCAGCTAAGACACACACACACAGGAACCCATAAAGAATGTGGAAGGATTTTATTAAGTAATAAACAATTGATCAAGTAGATCTGAGAAAGGTGCTTACTGAGCCCTCAACAGATTCAAATTATTTTTGCATGTAGTGAAGATGGTACCAAAATGGAGGGTTAAGTGGAAATTTGCTGAAGAATCAACTCAATCAATACCACATCTCCTTCCCACTTTCCATTGCCAGACACTGCCTATTCTCTAGCACTGGCAGGAGATGAGAGGTTTCTTATTTTTATTTTTTATTTTTGAGACAGGGTTTCTCTCTGTTGCCAGGGCTGGAATGCAGTGGCACAATGATGGCCCACTACAGCCTTAACCTCCTGGGTTCAAGTGATTTTCCCACCTCAGCCTCCAAGTAGCTGAGATCACAGGCATGTACCAGCATACTCAGCTAATTTTTAAATGTTTTATGGAGACAGAGTCTCGCAGTGTTGTCCAGGCTGGTCTCGAACTCAAACTCCTGGGCTCAAGCGATCCTCCTGCCTTGGCCTCCTAAAGTGTTGAGATTGCAGATGTGAGCCCCTGCATCTGGCCAGAGAGGTTTATTCTAAGGAGAAGGTAAACAGAGGGAATCAGGTATAGTGAAATGAGAGGGTATCTTTCTAAAAACAAAGATTTAAAAGGATTACACTCAATGCTGAGACTCTCCGCACACTGCTAGACAGGTCTTAAACCTCAAGACAAGTCAATGGAAGATCCTCCTTTGAGGAGCCCAATAGAAAACTCTAGAGATAGATGTTAGGATTTCCTAACAAAAACATCTCAGCTAACTGCAGTCCACAGAAGTCCACAGCTGACAATTCCCAATAACACACAAAATCCTGCCATGGACTTTTTAGTGTCCACTATTAAACAGACAACCCAGAGACACACTAAAATGAATGAAAGATATTCATGAAGTCATAATCTAACAAAAACAAAGAAGATGAGAACTCCACAGCAATAGTAATTTATCATGAAAAATTGAGACCAAAACATACAGAAAAAAATAACTCAGAGGAAATAAGAGAAAACATAGGAGAAGAAAACCTGAAAAAGAAACACCTTAATATTCTTCATGAAAAGGGTATATACTGAGATATTGTATCTACAAAATAAGAAAAGAAAGCTATAAAAGAAAAACACTGAAGACTCAAAAAAAAGCTCATGAAAAATTAAAATGATAAAAAAACTTAGTAGAAGAATGAAAAGATAAGGTTAAATAAATCTCACAGATATCAGAGAAAAAAGACAAATGAGAGACAATTAAGATATTAAAAAAATAAGAATAGTTTAACAGGTCCAGCCATGCTTGAAACTAATTTCTTTTCTTTGGTTCCCCATTTAATACACCAGCACTCCCAACCTACACTAGTGATTGTAACTGAAAAAGTTTGACTCACATACCCCAGGCTGAATACAAAATAATAATGGGCCTCCCTTCAAGATAACAACTATTGGTTTAGACATAAACCTATAACCAATTCAAATAGTCTCACCCCCAGACAGATAGAAGCAAGACAGATGGCAGCTCTTCCCACCTCTGCCAACACCCTCACAGCACTCACGCATTCACTCATTCATAGGACGAGGCTCATAAAGGGAGCAAAGAGTACAAAGTCTTACCGTGAAGGAGGCTAATGGGATATTTCTGGCATGTATTTGGTCTGATAGATGAGATTCTTGTTCAGACATATTCACTTCCTCCTGTCTCCTCTCTCCAAGACAGAGTATACTTTCCCACCCTTCAGCTTTGAGGATGGCCATATAACGTGTTTTGGTGCATGTATCTCAGTAGACATAATGCAACGAAAGGCATGAAAGGCAGTTGCTCTCTTGCACATCTGTTAGTGCCCAGAGAAGAACATACCCATGTCAGGCTGCTGATCCCAGGAGGACAAGAAATCTCATGGAGCAGAGCTGCCCAGCAGCCCAGCCTAGATTAGCCACCCTAGCTTGCAGACACAGGAGCCATGATAAATGGCTGTTTTTAAGTCACTGAGGTTTGGGGAGTATTGGTAGCAGAAGACTGGTACAGGTGTTCAGTAAACAATCACTGAAAGTCTTAAATGCAGCTCCTTCTCAAATGTAATCCTACTGGCCTTTGCTCACCAAACACAAACACCTCCTGGCACCATGAACAGAGGCAGAAACTTACCTCCTAACATTGACCACTGACCACAGAGTGATCACCTATCATACATGGTAATCAAGATTATGGAGTAGGAAGGATTTAAAATTAAGTCTTCCCTGGGATAACTGGCAACCCACATGTAGAAAAATGAAACTAGATTCTTATCTCTCACCTTATATAAAAGTCAACTCAAGATGGACCAAAGACTTTAAATCTAAGACCTGAAACCATAAAAATTCTTGAATAGAACATTGGAAAAACCCTTCTAGACATTGGTTTAGGCAAAGACTTCATGACCAAGAACCCAAAAGCAAATGCCCCAAAAACAAAGATAAATAGATGGGACTTAATTAAACTAAAAAGCTTCTGCACAGCAAAAGAAATAATCAGCAAAGTAAACAGACAACCCACAGAGTGGCAGAAAATCTTTGCAATCTGTACATCTGACAAAGAAATAATATCCAAAATCTACAGGGAACTCAAACAAATAAGAAAAAAAACAAACAATCCCATCAAAAAGTGGGCTAAGGATATGAACAGACAATTCTCAAAAGATGATATACAAGTGACCAAAAAGCATGTAAAAAAATGCTTAACATCACTAATGGTCAGGGAAATGCAAATCAAAACTACAACGCGATATCACCTTCTCCTGCAAGAATGTCCAAACCAAATAATAAATGTTGGCAATGGATGAGGTGAAAAGGAAACACTTTTACACTGTTGGTGGGAATGTAAACTAGTACAACCACTATGAAAAACAGTGCAGAGATTCCTTAAAGAACAAAAAGTAGAACTACCATTTAATCCAGCAATACCACTCCTGGGTATCTACTCAGAGGAAAGGAAGTCATTATATGAAAAAGATACTTACATACATATGTTTAAAGCAGCACAATTTGCAATTGCAAGATATGGAACCAGCCCAAATGCCCATCAATCAACAAGTGGATAAAGAAAATGTGAGATATATACAATTTATCTATATATAATATATATTATATTATGGATTATATTACATTATATTATGGATTTAAAATTTGTATACATATATTACTCATCCATAAAAAGGAAAGAAATAATGGCATTCACAGAAACCTGGATGGAACTGGAGACCATTATTCTAAGTGAAGTAACTCAGAAATGGAAAACCAGGCATTGTATTTTCTCTCTCATGAGTTCGAGCTAAGCTATGAGGATGCAAAGGCATAAGAATGATACAATGGACTTCCGGGGCTCAAGGGAAAGAGTGGGATGGGGGTGAAGGACACAAGACTACTCATTGGGTACACATAGGAAGCAGCTGTACACTGCTCAGATGATGGGTACACCGAAATCTCAGAAATCAACACTAAAGACCTTATTCATGTAACCAAACACCACCTGTTCCCCAAAAACCTATTGAAATAAAAATAAATAAATAATAAAATTAAGTTTTCAAGGCCTGGGTCTGCCCACAGAAACACCTCCTGCTTTTGAAAGTAACCTCTGCCACGTGAATCAGTCACAACATTTAGTTCAAGAGGTTTTCAGTCCACCATTTATTCATTGGATCCGTACCGTTTGGTCATCACCCCCATACTGGGCCCTGTGCCAGATGCAGGGGACAATGAGTGAACAAGACACCCTCGACCCCCATCTCTTGTCTTCATGGAGCACTCAGCAAATGCTCAATATCAGAATTTGCTTTCTAATTCTGAGCTTGTTAAAAGCAGCACCCAGGAAACAGCTGTGCATACCCTTGGGAAAGAACAGGGCCGGGCCTCAGGTTGTGTAAATGGCCCTGACTTCTGAGGCAAGGCCAAGGGCTCAGCATCTCAGCTTCCTTCCCAAATCACTGAAGGAGGCCTGACTTCTTCAATGAGAAGAGAGCCTTTCACTACTTTAATTTAAGGTCTAGGAGCAGAATGTCCCCACCCAGCAGCAGGCTCACCCTCCTGAAAGAAATGCAATATCTTTCTTTCAACTGGGTTTTAATTGTGCGGAGGAGAGAAAGAAACCTGTGCTCTGGATGTTTAAAATGACAGGTGGCTGCCTGTCACACAAGATAGAGGGCAGAAATGGGAACCGAGTGTCGGGAACCTCAGAAGGATTCTGTCTGTTACAGGATCACGAGAGTTTGCCTGGCACTGGACCATCTCTTGGTGATGCTTCTGAAGTGCGATGTCTACAATGAGTATTTAGAGTGCAATAAAACATGCAAAGACCAACTGTCCATACCGAAAGTGAAGGTCAGCACCCAGTTCTGTCCTGGAAATTGTCCGACCTCTCATGGAACGTTGACCCTCCTCTTTGCCAGGAGATAATTGTCTTAGAGTCACCCAAGCCCTCTTCATACATTTCCTCCTAACATCAGTGTGAAACCAAGAGAGGGTGAGCTTTTTTTTTTTTACTTTTGCTTCTCATTTGTCAACTCAAAGGTGTTTGAGACGCTTTCTGAATAGCCCCTCAGAAGTTCAATATGTCAAATCAGACATATTTTGGACTGAAAAGATCAAAAGAGGCCTTTTCTCATTCCCAGAGCTTCCTGTACCAAAAACTTCTTACAAGGGCCAGGTTTACGGCTACTGGGTTTAGCAGCTTGCCAAAAGCAGAACTTAGAAAGGTGTTAGACAGATTTTAAGGAAACAACTGACAAATTGGAAGAGGTTGGCAGATCAGTCCAATTTAGGATTTTAGTGACTTTGAAACAAAATCTGCAATTGATTTCATTGTCCTAATTATAATGCACATTAAACCTTGCATCTTTCTGCATGTATGGAAAAATCGATTTAATTTTACTGCTTCTTAATTCATACAACCATTATATCCTCTGAAAGTATAATTAAAATGCAGAATGTGTCTAAGTGCATTTTCTGGTTTTATACTAGAATGTGAGAAATAAAGGCTTGTGCAGGGCTTAGGTTAATTTATTGAAATAAATCATGGCTCCAATTCGTGGAGGCTTTTAAAATGCTTTGCTAACAGTTTTCATATATGCATTCTGAATGCGCCCCGTACTTAAGATTAATTCTCTATGGAAAGAAAAAAAGGCAAAGAAAATCCAGAAGATGATGGTACCCACAGTAGCGGGATATAAAAAGTGCAAGCAAATTCTCCTTGTTCGTTCTAGAGCACAGTTTCTCAACACTGGTGCTACTAACGTTTTGGCCTACTGATTCTTGGTTGTTGAGAGCTGCCCTGTGCACTGGAGGAGATTTAGCAGAAACCCTGAGCTCTACCCACTAGATACCAGTACCCCAGTTTTGACAAGTGAAAATGTCTCTAGACATTGCCCATATCCCCTGGGGCAAGGGAAAGCAAAAGCGCCCCCAGTTGTGAACCCCTCTTCTAGAGATAAACTCTCAGACTTTCCTGGTGAAGGTGGACAGGCAGGGCAGGCATACGCTTTACAATCCGGGGTCACAGTTATTTGGCAGCGTATTTTTATTGATTGATGGTGAATAAAATAAGGAAAGGGGTGCATGCTGATCTGGGGACCTGAAGATGGCTCGGTCTCACTGCTGCAAGGTCCATGTGGGAGGACACAGAGGATCTCCATCATGCAGGGCATTGGCACCAGGCCACAGGGTCTGGACTTAATTCTGAGGGTCCCAGAGGCTACCAGAGGACCACAAACAGGGCCTGGGCCCAATCAGATCTGTGTTTTGGAAGAATGATCTGGCTGCCAGATGCAGGCAGATAGCAATGGGAGGGTGAATGAGCAGAGCAGTGCTGTGCATAAAAGAACAGCTCATCTTATGATTGATCGAGTCTTAGATTCAATGAAAGATGTTATTTATTTTTAGGTACTACGGAAGGCAACAGCATTTGGGACAAAAGACTTATGTATTAGATATTGACTTAAGCAATTAGTAATAAAATATGTTATTAGATTTTCTTTTCACTGACATGTGTTTTTAGTTACTAACTTCTATGTATGGTTTTATTTTTCTTGCACTTTGGTTTTTTTTTTTTTTTAATGATACTCTGAATTTGTTTTTAAGAAAGCGGATGTTACACTAGGCATGATTTCATCGTATCCTAAATGGCACTCTGGTAAATTCCATCAACAATTGGTGTGGTATCTACAGTTTACTATGTAGGTGCCTGGATCTTTCTGAATAAGTAATGGCCTTTCTAAGGAGCCACTGTAAGAAGGGAAAGTCGCGTTATAAACCACCTTGCTCTGTCAGGGACAGCACAGCCTCCTGAAAGCATTTTCAAGGAAGGCTCTTTGCCAGAGCCAACACTGCATTTATGCATTTCTCAAAGAACCAGTGAGGGTCCTCTACATGCCAGGGACGGGATGAGGTTCTGGGTGCAGTGATAAGCAGGCACCACAGAGAGGTAAATGCAGGAGGGGTAAATGGGAAGGCCAGGGTGAGGCTGGGGTGGGACAGAGCCCAGGAGGGGGCAGGAGCAGCATGTGCTGCAGCTGGGGCAGGGACAGAGCCCACAGTGAGATCACCTGAGGACCTGCAAGTGGCTCAGTCTCACTGCCACAAGGGCCCATTTGGGTGGGCACAGCAGGTCTCCACTGTGTGAGGCACGTGTGCGAGGCCAGAGCATCTGGACGTGATTCTGAGGGCCAGCAAGGCCACAAAAGGGCTGTAAGCAAGGGCGGGGCCTGAACGGACCTGTGTTCTGGCAGAGTGCTCTGCCAGAAGCAGGCAGGCTGGGAGGGTCAGTGACTGAAGCAGAGGACCCACCGTACGGGCTGTGATAGGAACCCAGATGAAAATATGGGGCCATTGACCAGAGCAGTGGCAATGAGATGGGCACAGGAACAAAGTGACACTGTTACTAACAGGATGTGTGGGTATGATGAGGGGCCTGTACCACCGGCTCACGGCAGCCACTCAAACGTGCTCCTCCAAATGTCACTCCAATCTCCTTCCACCTGAAGTGCCCCGGTCACCTGCCCCTCACACTCTCCCACCCGGCAACCCTTCACTCTCACCGCGATACCTTTGCTTCTTTTGTTTATTTTTGGTGTCCTGCCCCATTCCAACCAGAAACAGGTAGTTTACCATCTTGTTCACTGCTTTATTCTGCAGGCAAGAACAAAAGTGTCTCAATGGTCATTTGTTGAATAAATTAATTAATGAAATAAAGAGAAGGGAATGAGTGCATTGTAAGCAGCAAAAGGATAATGGCAAAGTTTGTTTCATGAGAGAGATAATATGTTCAGTTTTACTCTAGAGAAAGCGTGTGTTTATTTAACAAGTACTTTTAAGCTTCTCTTGGAGCCATGCCCTGTTCTCAGCAGCCACGGGGTGGACAAAGGGGAAGCCTAAATGATGAGAGCAATGGGGACTGTCTTCACCCTCCTCCCTTCCTTTCCCTGCCTGATGTGCCGCCAGTCACCCACCCTCGTGCTCTTCTGGCCATGGTGGGGCCAGGCTCAAAACGGGTGAGGAGGCCACACTGCCGGGAAAGTCTGGGGAGACCCGTGTCACCTTTGTGGGACACAGCCCATGAGTGTTATGCATTTTCTCCAGCAAAGGGAGCAGCACTGAAAACAGCAGGGGACTGGTCCTGCCCCAGGAATTGGCAATGAGTGCCCAAGTCTTCAGGAGCAATCTAGGGTAGCCATGAGGATGTGCCCAGGATGGCTGACCAGATGTTCAGGTGAGTGTCATGGCTGAGTAGAGCCGGGGTCAGGGGGCACGGCTGATTGATTAAGGGTGGCAATGGGGTTGAGGGAGAAGAGGGCACTGCAGTATGTAAGGGAAAGAAATTTTATTGAGGAGGAAGAACAGGAGACAGGTTCAGAGGAAGAAACCTCAGCCCCTCGCCTGGTGGGCGTTGCAATGCTGGAGAAGCCAAGTGGATGTAAAGGTCCCACCATGGGGAAGGGGAAGCTAGGATCATGAACGCATCTCCAGACAGCTGTGGGCCAGGCAGAGGGGCAGAGCTGAGCCAGGAGCCGCATCCTGCTGAAAGGTACAGAACCTTCCTTTTCCTTCTGTGCCTCTCAGAAATTACACTAAGATGCCCAGGGAAGAGAACCATGTGTGCTGGGTACCATGTGGCTGCTTCACACTCACTTCTGCACTGCGTCTTCCCCATGGTGTGATGGGGAGCAGGGAGTGTTCTCATCCCTGTTCAGGAATGTGGACTCCCAGGCATCATCTTGGGCTCTGGCTTAGACATCTGAGGTCGCTGTCACAATGCCCCAGCCAGGGCGTGACCCCATACAGCTGTGCCCAAGGAAGAACCGGAGCCTGCACAGCCACCAGCTCCAGGGGCCCATCCCTGCAGCCCCTTTTTGCTCCCTTCCCTTCTGCTCCAGAGGCAACTTCCAGAATGATCTCCCTGAGCGTGGCAGTGCAGAAAGCAGTGATGGGGCAGGGAGCGACCTTGGCCTGGACAGGGAGGCCCAGCCAGCCTGCATCATCCCTCACCTTCTCACATCCCAGGCAGAATTTTGTCTGGGCTCCAGAGCTGAAAGGCTCAGAAACAACAGAACAACAGTCTTCAGATCCCTGCTAGATCGAAGGCTCTTCCCTGGAGGCAGTGCTCCAGGCCTCAGTGATGCCGGCAAATTCCATCTCTCAGGACAAACCCACAGGGCATGTTCTGTTTTCCACCTCTGTCCTCATCTCTCGCTCTCTCTCCTTTGTTTTTGCAAGGTTTTATTGCACTATCGAGTTTTTATGAGTACCATAGTTATCTTCCAACTACGTACCCCTTTAAACTTTACAGTCTTTTATTAGGGTTGTATTCATGGACAAATAAATACCAGGCACTTGAAACTTTATCTACCGGGAGCTTCTGCTTTGGTCTACAGAATGATCCTGATCCCCCAACTGAAATAATTTTATATCATTATCGAGCTCCTCTGAAAGACAGAGCTTTCTGAATCTCAGACTCCTAAGCAAGATAACGACAAATTTAACTCTTCACTCAAACTCCCTCTTGTTATTTTGTGATTTTTTAACCATTTTTGAATTTTATAAATTTAGAATTATGAAGCTATCTGTGAATATTAAGTATATTTAATTTCCCTGAAGAAATGAACATTAAAGACTGATTGTAAACATGGCATCAACACTACATGTGGTTTGGGCTTGGAGTGGACTTTTGTTGGTTGTCACCTTGCATTTTTAGACTGATTATGAATACAGTTGCCTATGAAAATTGCAAGGCATTCAACTAATATTTTAACCACACAATTAGTAACAGATACCACAATTCACTCCTGCACAAATGAGAGGCTGCCAAGCCCAATGAAGCAGCTCGTTTCCTCGAAATATATATGTCCTTTATTCTTATCTTGTCAGATGCTTGAGCGGGAAGAATTTGAAGTACACATCTGACATTGGCCAGAAGGAAAAGTTAAATACCTGAGAAGAGTAGGTGTGACTGGGGGCAAAGATGAGCAAACAGGAAGGCTCGGGCAGGGGGTGGCTTTGACAGAAAATCTCACCAAGCTGGGAGCAGAGCCAGGGTGCAGGATCCCTCCACCAGGATAGGAGCAGCGGCTGGCTTTCTGGGAGGGAGAAGGTTTGTGATGGCTGGTGTTGGGGCTGCTGTGTTTATTCCTTCCCCTTCCTTCTGCTAGCTGAGGATGTGTCACTGTGATCTACAGATTCTACCCAATGGGCCCCTTCCCTGAAAAAAGGAGGGAGGGATCAGCCATGACTGTCACCTGCTTTCTTCTTTGTGCTGCAAGAAAGGCAAGAAGACAGGTGGAGAATGCCTGTGGGGCTCCAACTCCGAAACCACTAACGATAGTGTGTTTTGAGCCTTGCATTTGGATAGCACACTCATTTTTTTTTTCAAGCACTTTCAGGTATTCAGCCCTTAAAACAACTTTGTAAATTTGGTCATATGGTTTGGCTGTGTCCCCACCTAAATCTTATCTTGAATTTCCATGTGTTGTGGGAGGGACCCTGTGGAAGGTAATTAAATCATGGGGGCCGGTCGTTCCTATGCTGTTCTGATAATATTGAATAAGTCTCCTCAGATCTGATGGTTTTGAGAAACAAGAGTTTCCCTGCACAAGCTCTCTTTCTTTGCCTGCTACCATCTGTGTAAGACGTGACTTACTCTGCCTTGCCTTCTGCCATGATTGTGAGGCTCCCCCAGCCACGTGGAACTGTAAGTCCAATTAAATCTCTGCCCTTGTAAATTGTCCAGTCTCAGGTATATCTTTATCAGTAGCATAAAAACAGACAATACATTTGGGAATGTTTATTTTTATTTTACATGTGAGGTGCCTGAGACATAGAGAGGTGAATGAGAAATAACTATTGCCTCTCTATTTTCTCTGTTTCCTCTTCACACTCACACCAGGATTCTCTGAGGAAGGAGGCAACCGGAATGTTTTAAACTTAGCATTGAAAGGTAACTCAGTTGCTAATAAGGGTCTCCTTATATTAAAACAGCAGCATTAGGTCAACCATGTGTCTGTGGGTTTTTTCCTTCCACCTCCTGCTCCTCACCCAGAGGCACCTGGGTAAGGTAAGAACTGCTCTGCAGTGTCTGCAGGGAAGGGATTCCTGTTTCTGGGCTGCTTCTTCCTGGAGCAGGGCTGCCCCGCAGGCGTCTGAGACTGGTGTGTTCTCCTGTCCCCACACTGTCCTGACAGCTTCACCTGCCCCTAGCTTGGTCACCTACAGCCTCACCAAGGGGTCTGGCCTTTCTTACTCTAGTTGCCTTCCACTGAGAGCAACAGAAACTCCTCTATTCCTTCCTCTCCACCTGATGGTTCATGGAGACCTGGGGAGTTACCTTTGGTCCTTTTTCTGGCTTAGAAAACCCTAAGCTGTGGTTTATATTCTCCTGTGTTCACTCATTCTGGTTCAGGAGTCAACAATGAAGTCCTTCCAGAGACTGAGAAGAGAGATTGAACCCATCTTCTTTTGCATGCTTTCTGTTTATCTGAGGCTTGTCTATGGATCCCCTCTGCCACCAAGTTTCCACTGTGAACAGAGCTGCAGGGGGAAGGGAAGATAGGAGAATGCTGACCTCTCACTAACTGGCTCCTTCCTTCCCTCTGGGAACCAGAAAGGCTTTGTGTGACTTTTACTTTGTAAATTACAAGGAATCCCCTAAATCATAGCTTTTGCCTTTTTAGCTTAGTGCTAAACTCAGCACTTACTCTGGAGTGCTCAGGGGTGGGACTGGATGCCCAACAGCACAGCCAACCACCTCATCTCAGCAATCTGAGCTCTGCCAGCCCACCTGAGTACTGCTGGCCCGAGGAATAGGCAGCAAAAACAGCCACGGTGGACACGACAAAGGAGAGAGGCAAGATTTCAGCCTGGAAGAATCGCATTAGGATGGCACTCACTGGCTACCCCATGCCAGGCCCACTCCTGACAACCGTCCACACCCTCTCTATGCTGTGGTCATTCCTTACGAGACTTGCCATGAGTTTTAGGAAGTTTTTACGGTTTCTTGGCACTGCTTCATCCTTCCCTGAGAGTCTGTGATTCCTATGCAGGAGTGTCCAATCTTTTGGCTTTCCTGGGCCACATTGGAAGAAAAATAATTGTCTTGGGCCTCACATAAAATACACAAAATATCATTAGAACACTAATGATAGCTGATGAGAATTTTTTAAATTGCAAAAAATCTCATGCCTTAAAAAGTTTACAATTTTTCGTTGGGCTGCATTCAAATCTATCCTGGGCCGCATGTGGGCCCGAGGCAGTGGATTGGGCAAGCTTGCCTAAGAGATTTATCAGTCCCAAAGTCCGTCTGGTAGTTACATATTTTTTCTTCTTCTAAATACAGATTTCTGGTGAATCCTCAGGAATAAACAAGGTGGAGAAAGGGTGTACCACATTTTTGAGATTTCTAAGTACAAGATTGAGGTGATTCTAGAGGAAGGGGAGCAGAGAGGCAGGCAGGCCTGGTGGACAAAGTGAAACTGCTGATATCTGCCCTCCTCTCTTCCCAGGGCTGCTCTGTGCCAAGACCACCCTTGCTGGTAGCCAAGAGCGGGCAGGGCCTCCAACAGCCAACTTCAACATCATGTCTGAATAGCACCAATAACCTGGTTTTGAAAGATTTGCGAGGACTTCTGAATTTTACTCCTTTTGGAATTATTTTACTTATTTTCCATGAAAGCCCATTAAAGACTTGACCAATTCAGTCTGAAGAATCAACACATCTATGTGGCAGATTATTCATTTCTTTTACATTCATATGTGAAGCTCTGGAAGAAAGGCGGTGGGGCTACAGGCAGAAAATGGGACATTCCTTCTGTTTGGAATACAGCTGAGGAGGCTCAGAATGTGTCCCCTCTACTTGGTAGCATCTAGAGAACCTGGAAAGCTGGTTAGACCCACCAACTGGGACGACAATTTCTTTTTTTAAATATGTATATATTTATGATACTTTAATTTCTGGGGTACGTGTGCAGATCTTGCAGGATTGTTACATAGGTATACACTTGTTATGGTGGTTTGCTGCCTCCATCCCCTCACACCCTACATTAGATATTTCTCCCAATGCTATCCCTCCCCAATCCCCCCACCCACTGCTATTCCTCCTCTAGCCTCCCACGCCCAACAGACCCCCATGTGTTCTCATTGTTCAACACCTGACTATGAGTAGTGAGAACATGCGGTATTTGGTTTTCTGTTCTTGTGTCAGTTTGTTGAGAATGATGGTTTCCAGATTCATCCATGTCCCTTCAAAGGACATAAACTCATCCTTTTTTATGGCTGCATAGTAGTACATGGTGTATCTGTGCCACATTTTCTTTATACGGTCTATCATTGATGGGCATTTGGATTGGTTCCAGGTCTTTGCTATTGTAAACAGTGCCGCAGTGAACATACGGGTGCACATGTCTTTATAATAGAACGATTTATAATCCTTTGGGTATATACTCAGTAGTAGAATTGCTGGGTCAGATGGTATTTCTATGTCTAGATCCTTGAGGAATCACCACACTGTCTTCCACAATGGTTGAACTAATTTACCTGGAGAGGATGTGGAGAGATAGGACCGCTTTTACACGGTGGGAGTGTAAATTAGTTCAACCATTGTGGGATGACGATTTCATAGACAGCTCAGAGAGTTTCTACGGGAAGCTGCTGCTTGAGAAAGATGTCAGTGCTACAGAAAAGATGCCTGTCAAAGATGAAGCCTCATCACACTTTAGAATAAAGAGCTCCTTTGGCTTCTTAGCTGAGCATGTGATAAACGTGAAATTTCTCTGAGCAGCCACAAGAATAAATTGCCAGTAAAGTTGCAGGAATGTGAAGAGCAGAGTTCTTGACTTTGAGCTCAAATGACCACAGCCATCTTTTTCTGAGCACCTACTGTGTACTGGGTCTGAGCTAGGCATATGACGGGCATTGTTCTGTTACCACAATCCAGCATGGCAGGTATTGTCACCATGCTCCACAGACAAGCACCCCAGGCCCTGTCCAGGATATGGCTTTCGATTGTATGACACAGAGATGGACTGGGCTCATTCAACCAGACCGGGGAAGTCTGTGGGAGGCTCACAGGAGAAAAGAAGTTGAGCCATGGGGCCTGGCACTTGCAGATCCAGGCAGACCCAGGGATCTTGGCAGCAGAAACGTGTGGATGCAGCAAGGTGACAGACCACTTAGCAACTCTGCCCTCAAGGAAAATTCCAGAGAGGAAAAAGTCAGATTGGCTGATTTGGCTCATGAGATCTTGCTAGGGTGGGCTCAGGACAAGTATGAACTACTCCACTAGAGCATCCAGGAAGGTGGCTGGGCCTCACACAGAGGGCTGCTGCCTCAGGAATCCCAGGAATGCCAGGCGGGCAAAGGCACAGAGACAGCTCAGGGAGATCGGATACTTGCCTCAGAAGCAGCAGCATGTGGGACTGTGAGTAGTAGACTCTGGAGCTTGAACTCCCACCTTCTAGCTTTGTGACCTCAGACAAGTGGCTTAACCTCTTTGTGCCTCAGTTTCCTCATCTGTAAAGTAGAGCTAATAATAAATATCAACAACTACTTGATAGACTTGAAGCGAGATGCATGCAGACACCGCAAGTGCTTTGAACAGTGCCTGGCACAGCTCATCGGGGTTGCTATCATTGTCACCATCTTGCCTGAAGGACCTGCTGCATATTTGCAGGGCCATCCAGTACACAATGAAAATATGAGGCTCCTTGTTCAAAAATTACTAAGAATTTCCAGACAAGATCAGCAGAGCATTACAAAAACCAGGAGCCCTTCTGAGCATGGGCCCCAGGAGACCTCATGGGTCACAGACCCATGGAGCCGGCCAAGGCTGGAATCAAAATGCTGGACCATCTCTGCTCCTCAGCATCACCTCTTTATGGGGTTCCTCTTCCCATTCTAGAGAACTACATACAGGAAGTAGCTGGGTTCTCGGAGGAGTTCAGGGATGTGCAGACCCAGGAAGAGAAGCCAAGATGAAGCTGCCGGCTTTCTCCAGACAACCGCAGAGAGACTGTGGCGCAGCTTAGTTACAAAATCAGCCAGGCCACTCTGGCAGCTCTCAGGCACAGCGTTCTGGGGAGAAAATGTTGTGGGTCCAGAGCTAGATTTCTAGTGAAAGAAGCCCACGTAGCAGAAAGAAAGGCCAGAGGCAGCTTGGCACCTGATCATCTCAAGGTGACAGACTTTATGAAGAAGTGACTGGCGGGTGAAAGAGCCACACGACTGACAATGTCAGCAGGAGCCCAGGGGTTGGTGCCTGTCGTCTTCTGCGCAAAGGTCCTCTGCAGAGAAAGCAGCCAGCGTCACGGCCGTATCATCCCAGCCTGAGTGACACCTGTCTGGGTCTGAGCTCCTGGCCTGGTTTCCACTAAGGAGCAGACACTTGTTTAAGACTATCATACACCTTGGGCCAGGGAGTGGTTTCCATTTCAGTCCCCTTTCACCAAATCCCAGACTTCTACTTCTAAGGCATCTTTCTGGATGGCTGAGTCCCGTTTTGTCTGTGTTAGCGATTTGAGACCATCTGTTGGAAGTCAGAGGAGAACCAATGCATGCCCTTCCCTCTGGTGCAGTCTCTCACGGCACCAGCATTTTTCAAAAGAGAACAATGAAGCGGCTTTCCTGATGAGCTTCCACACTGCTGCTCATTGGGTTGGGTCCCTGGTGACCATGACAGCCCCATCTCCTTGCCCTGATCCCAGCTTCCCCCTGTAACTAATTTCTCAGCACATCTCTTTTTTAGGGGTTGGGGGACAGAGTCTTGCTCTGTTGCCCAGGCTGGAGTGCAATGATGTGATCTTAGCTCACTTCAACTTCTGCCTCCTGGGTTCAAGAGATTCTTGTGCCTCAGCCTCCCGAGTAGCTGGAATTACAGGTGCATGCCACCACTCCCAACTAATTTTCGTATTTTTAGTAGAGATAGGGTTTCACCATGTTGACCAGGCTGGTCTTGAACTCCTGACCTTAGGTGATCCACCCGCTTTGGCCTCCCAAAGTGCTGAGGTTACAGGCGTGAGCCAGTGCAGCCCTTGGCGCTTCTCTTATGATGCAAACAAGGGGGTTCATTGTCAGCCCCGGCAGCCCTCAGGCCCCTGTTTGCTGATTCTGTGCCCCAGCTCCTCCTCCAGCCTCCCAGGTCCAGTACCTGCTGCTCTCCTTCAGAGGCTGCCCCCGGGAGATCCTGGAGCAGAGAGCCAAGTGCAGGGAGTTCACACGCCTGGACAATTGCTAATCAGAGATGGTCCCTGCACGAGGACAAAAGCCCAACTTTCTTGTCTCCATTAGGGACAACTCTGAGCTATTGCTTGGATGGTCAGCCTGAAGCAAGGCCACATTGTGACTTTCATGAGTCAAAGCCAGTATTGTCCTCGTAGACCCCTTTCTTAAAAAACACTGTTTTAAAGGAATATTAACATTTATGTATTATGACTGTGGTGGCATAAAGACAAATATAATCAGGCTGGCTTCTAGTCTTCTGATTCCAAAAACAATTAAAACATCTTCATGGATTCTAAAATGCCATAGGCCCCAGGCAGAGGTCCCACTGGGCCTCCTGGATAAGCTGGTCCTGGGCAGAAGTCAGCTCTGGGGTTGTCACTGGAGCTCCCACCTGTGTAGGTCCCAGCGCTGCTTCCACATTTGGTGCTGCTATTTCCCAGGCACTCTTTCTGCCTGCATCCCCCTTCACCAGCCTAGATGCCCTGATGTCTGTAGAAGCCACATTCACCCATGCTTCCCCACACTCTTATCCATGTGTGAGCCTGCCCCCAACAGTCTAAGAGCCCCATAAGACCGAGACATACCTTGCCCAAGTGTGTGTCCCAATGACCCAGCACTGTATTAGACCCATAATAAAGGACACATATAAACACTGAACAAATGGTTGTTAAATTCATTCATTTATTCATTCATTCATGAATACTTCTTCATGATAAAAAGCCTACAGACAACTTTTTAACCAAAAAACAATGATCTGAAAAAAACCTAAACCTTAATTCCAAGTTTGGGAAAATAAGAAACATGATGCCTTTGAATTTTCCTTGTGGCTTTCAACCATTTAGCCTTGGACAGTGCTGACTTTCAGACAGAGGAAAAGTCATTCAGAATCAGGGCTGTGAATTCAGTGGGGGATCAAACCAAGTAATACAGTATTATCAGGGTGAAAAATGAAGTATGACTGGGAAGCCATGAGAATGATTTTCTAGAGTATCCAGAGTTTCAAAAAATGGAGCTCTGAACACCAGATCAAACGACCACTTCAGGGATCATGGAAGCCCTGGAAAACATGAGTAGACTCGAAAAGTGGTGATTTTGAAAGGGGATGGCACTTTCAAAAATGCAACAATTGAGGGTTATATTAAAAATCACATTCTCATCCCATTGTAATAAAATTTTGTTAAATCTCTGAACTCCGTCACATGATGACAATCTGACAGTTCTTTGAAAATGTGATGTACTTTTCAAAGTCAACTAAATCCACAAAATTGCAGTTTATCCAAACATTCTGGCAATCCCTAATAAGGACCTAGGACCTCTCTAACTCCCTATTTCCATAGTAAACTGGAAATTTGATCACACACACATACACATACTTCACAATAATTCATTGTCAGAAGCATCGGAAACTAGGAGGAGGAAATTTTTCTGCTGCTGTGGGATGCAGGCCACTTTTGGTCCAGCAAGACAGAGTCTTTATCCCAGTTTGGCAAATAAGTACAACCAAGAATTTCCAGTCTTTCCTCTATTGTAGCTATTTGACATTCTCAAGTCCTATTTTCACATCAGAGTGCTAATTCGTGATTTCAGATAACTGCTGTATTATGTTCTTCTTTTAGTAACACTTCACAGCTCACAATCAGGACCACATTTTCAGAGGTTCTTCAGGAGGTTTCTGTGCAGTCTGGTTTTCTGAAGTGTCTCCAGCATGGCAGTCCCGCCCACAGCTGGCTCTTCTCTCGGTAAAGCTTGGCTGTCTGTGAACATCCTGGCCCCACACCACAGCCCCTGACGATCACTTCCTCTCATGAAAACAATGACAGCTTCAAACGGGAAGCGGCTTTCCCAAATATGGCAAAAAGATGCGAAGATACAGTCTCATACGTTTTATTTGGCCTTCTATTGTGAACACGGATTCTCTCACAACCATTTCATCTGACGCAGATGAATGAGGAGTAGATCTTAAGTTCATCATCTCAGTGGGACCCTTAGCTAGATTAGGAAGCCAGCTGCTGTACTGCCTCTGAGAGCTTCCTTCTATCCTGTGTAAGGAAATAAGGAAAAGGCGCTCTCTTCTACCCAGAGGAAACTCTGGCATCAGAAATTCTGTTGCTCATTTGGTGGGACAGCTTTTCTCACTCCTAGAAGATTCTGGTTTTATTAGTTCAGTTTCTTTCCTCTCCTTGAGGAATTGCCAACCAGCTCTTGTAGGGTGTTGCACAGCTGGAAGGTGGGCTAGGTACATGGAGAAGTCATGGGAGAGGCATGTGGGGAGGGGATGCTGGAAGACTGGAGCCCAGGAAGAAGAAGGCTTGGGAGAAATGCCACCCTGCACGACACATGCCACTCAACAAGAGGGAAAAAGACAAGGAGGGAATTGGGTTAATTTGTGATAGCTTTCTGGTGGCTGAGCTGTTATTAGGCCTTTGATAGCAGCTTTCATGACATTCCACTCCAAACCTCAGTCCCCCTTCCCTCTTTCACTCTTAACCCCCCAGCTGTGTCTGTCCTCAAGTTCTGCCGAATCTTTCTACCTGTTTTGGCCTCATTGTTTTTTCTGACACCATCCAATGTCCAGCGCCTTCTTCTTCCACTTGAACAGGCAGCCCCCTCCCCGGGGTGGCTACTCCACACCTCCGAGGGCATCTTCCACAACAGCTGGTCTGAGCCGACCGTTTCTATGTTTGAAGACTCTGCTGGCCCCTCGTTGCTTGTAGTCATAGAAATGTGCTCTCATGGCCAGCGAGAGCCTCCTCCTTCCCTAGTCATGCCAATCATCCAGCCTCATCCCCACGGCCCCCACCATACCTGTGTCTCCTTCCCAGCTACCCCTTTCCCCAGCTATGATCGTATGCATTCTTTCCACTCCTGTAAGAGGGACAAGCCATTTCCGACCAGAATCTGGAGGTTTCTCTTGGTTTCTAAGGCACCATGTTGCCCAAGCATCCCTCTTTCTATTTCCCGGTCTCCTTGGCCGGCTTCTCATTCCCGCATGTCCTCATGTGACATGCGGAGTGAGTGCCCCAAGGCTGAGCCGTGGCCTTTCCTTACTCCACCGCACCTTCTCCCTGGGAGACTATGCCCATTTCCATAGCCTGACCTGCGATCCACACACTGATCATCTCCAAGGTACATCTCAAGCCCAAGCTTCCCCTTGGAGTTCCAAATTCATATTTCATACTATGTAGTATGGCCACATGAAGATCTCCAGGAGATCTTAATTTAACATGTTCAAAACTGAACTTTGGTTTTCTCCACACTCCGCTATCTCTTGCTCTCTGTGCAAATAAAGCATCCGGTTGTTCATGCTGAAACTTGAATACAGACCACCCCCCGCCTCCACAATGCAATGCTTCAACAAATCCTGGTCACTAAACTCCAAAACATAGCTCACATTTGTCTCTGCTAGTAGCACGGGAGTCCAAGCCCTCTCATCTCTTGCCTGAATTATTAGCACACTCCTAACTGGGATACCTGCTTCTCCATGGTTTCTCTCAACCCATGTGCCCCCACACAGCTGCCAGAGTCCTCCTTAAAACTCACAGATCAGACCTGGTCTTTCCCCATAGCTGCGTCCTAACTCATTACCAAGCTTGTTTCCTGCCTGATGGAGTCTGCCTTCTCTCCATTGCTCCACTCCTGCCTGCCTTTGATCCTGTGGTGTCCTTTGTCAAAAACACTTTTCTCTAGCTCTCCGTAGACCTGGCTCCTTCTCATCCTTTAGAGAAGTGTAAATACCACCTGTCCAGGAATGCCTTCCCTGAATACTTCATCTGAAGTACTTTTCAGGCCCTTTCCTCCTTCCTGCACGGCTCATATAGCACTTTGCAATACATATTTTATATTTTTTTCATTGGCACCATTTTCTTTGCACTACCCCTAGGTAATTCTTTCTTTCTTTTCTTTTCTTTTCTTTTCTTTTCTTTTCTTTTTTTTTTTTTTTTGAGATGGAGTGTCACTCTGTCACCAAGCTGGAGTGCAGTGGCTCGATCCTGGCTCACTGCAACCTCTGTCTCCTGGGTTCAAGCGATTCTCCTGCCTCAGCCTCCTGAGTAGCTGGGACTACAGGCACACACCATCACACCCAGCCTATTTTTGTATTTTTAGTAGAGACAGAGTTTCGCCATGTTGGCCAGGATGGTTTCGATCTCCTGACCTCATGATCCACCTACCTCGGCCTCTCAAAGTGCTAGGATTACAGGCGTGAGCCACTGCACCTGGCTGGACTACTCCTAGGTAATTCTAATAGCCATGATAGCAGAAATCATATTCTCCTGTGTCCTGGTATCCCCAGAGTCAATCAGAATAACAGCCAACCAATATTTATTGAGCAAATGCATTTAGATACTATTTGTCCTTTTAAAAAATAGTGTGCATATTAATCAGCAGGCTAGGCTACAGCAACAAAGAGATCTAAATATGTACCACAAGCCCAACAGGACAGATTTCACACATGCAATCACCCATAAGATGTTTCTGGTCAATGCGCAGCTCCTACTCGTGGGTGCATGTCCTTCATGTGGCAATTAAGGGGCCAAAGCTCCTTCCTTCTCAGGACTGCAAAATTATCTACGAAATTGCCATTGTCCATATTCAGCTGGCAGAAGAGGAAAAGAGCACAGAGGAAATCCTTGAAAGTTTTCGTCCCCAAATGGCACTCACTGTGCATTAGCTAGAATTTAGCCAAGTGGTGGCAAGGGAGAGTGGGGAGGGAGCCTGCACTTTTTCCCTAGGTGATTGAGCACATGGCTCTAACCTGACCTGTGATCTATATACTGGTCATCTCAAAAGTGCATCTGAAATGAAAGCTTCCCCTTTGAATTCCAGACTCATTTTAAACTGTTTGACATGTCCACAAGAATATTCCGAGGAGATCTGAATTCACATGTGTGAAACTGAGCTGTGGCTTTCTTGCCAGTTCCCTGTCTCTCTCTCCTTCCTGGGAAAGAAGAGGAAATGGGTTTTGATGAAGAATGGCATGTCTGCTGCGATATGAAGTGTGTGGCTCCCTGGGCTAGGGGAAGAATCTGAAGGCAACCTATGCTCAGTCACTGCCCATCTGAAAGACCCAGAGCACTGCCTTGAGGACCTTAGACCATCAGTCATGTGCGAGGGCAGTGAGGCCGTGCCTGTGTGATAAGAAATCATGGTTGGTGATTGTTGCTGTACAGAAACATCCAGATGGGTTTGGGGCGCTGCTTCTTTAAGGCAGACTTTTAAATATATTGTCATGAGAGCCTTGTATCTGCGTGTCCCATTTTTTAAAATCCGTAATTGAAATTGTTACGAGTAGCACTAATTTTCAAGTTCTTCTTTGCTCCTAAATATTTAAACTCTCACTCGATATTGCCTCCCCTTATTTTGTACCAATGTAACCATTCCCAATTGGAATTTTAAGTAAAGGTAATTGAAAGTGTATTTTGTAGCTGGGTAATAAGTGGAGAGTTTGTCCATCTGTTGGCAAAGAAGGTAAGTACTGTTTACCTCTTCATTGTACCTGCCTTCTGTAATTTGGGTTGCAGACAACACCATCTGTTTCCAAAATCCACTTATCTGCAATCAGGCAAGAGGGTAATAACCTTCCTGGCCTGGATTCAATCTGCCTCTCATTCTGACCATCCACAAAACTCCCCATCCTGTCTGCCTGAAAGATTGGAAACTGAAGGCTGGAAGCCCAGGTCAGCTCGACCAGGATAGCCCCACCTTCCTCCTAACAAAGAGAATGTGTCCTACGCCCAATAAAACCCACGGGTCTAGGAAACAAAGAGCCAGAGAGAGGACCCTGAACTCGACGAATATGAAGACTTTTCTGTTGCCTGGGAGATGACTCCCTTTGTATCCTGGGATCAGCACAGACATATTCTATAAATTTCCTCTCAATGATACTCTCATCTTGCTGATGTGCAGCATATTGAGAAAAGCCTGACATTTGATAAAACTTGGATGGCAATCCACTAAACCTGATTAACCCTTTTTAGCATGAACTGTCACTTCCTGACATTCAAAGCAGTGCTAAAAGCTTTAAGCATGAGTACAACGTATTTCCAACAGTTAATACAATATCTTGGTTACAGGCCTGTCTCCCCAACTGGTATGGGGGGAAAGATGGGGCTTAAGCCATCTGGTGTATACTTAGCAAGCCAGAAAGAACTCTGTGAGGTAAGACAGCTGGTTCATAGTCAGGCTAAAGAAAGGTTTTGAGAGAATTAAACTCCATCTATTCATTTAGCCGAGTCACCTGTGAATGACAGTTAAATATGGGAGGACGATTTAGAAGGAGAATGTCTTCATTGACACGGGTGTGACAGGTGATTTATTCTTAACCACAACATGGTCAAGAATTTGAGATCATTATTTCTGCTCAAACCAGCATCACAATTGCTACTTTATCGGCATCCTATTCCACATGCTCAATTCAAAAATATGTAATAAACAACCTTGTTCGTGTGTACCTGGATTTTCAGTGGTTGTTGCTAACTACCATGTTGCTACCCAGTTTAGAGATGTTGTCCTAGAGAATTAACCTGTGCACAACTACTTGAATGCCAGAATTAGAGCTCTGCTATTTGTGCATGTCTTAAACTGTAATAGGAAAGGCTTCTAACTCATGGAAGGTAGAATAAAAGGAATATTAGTGGAACTGGGGAAAATCAGCAAGACATTGTCAGCAGTGATCAAAGCATGCTCATTTGTGCCTGGGCTTCTCTGCAGTGAATGGAGGATAGAGACCAGACAAGGCTGCTCTCCAAGGGGGTTAATAACACACAGTAAGAAATTCTGATTCTAAGATCATATTTTAATACTCAGAGAGTGATGAAACAATTGTCTATAAAAACCCTACAGTGTGCCAGTCACTGTGTCATGGGTTGGGGACTCAGAGAAGTCTGTGTCCTGGTTTCTGTACTCAGAAGTTTATAACACAGCTGGAGAGAGGTATGCACAAAGAAAATAGGTGATTCACAGCAGCATAAATGTGCCAACAGGGTGGCATGGAAATGTGAAATTCATTCCCCACCCCTCCTGCCCACAGCAGGCATCACTCATCATGGCACTGTTTGTGTCTGAACTGAGATGTTGCTTCAGAATTTTCCCCAGCATGGTCCTCCAGGCAGCCATGATGAATCAGTTACAGCTGTATATAAGGACACCTGTGCGCAATCCCTGGGGTAGACTGTCCTTGCTGAAAAGGAGAAGACTCTTCCACAGATCCATGTCTGCTGATGTTCTAAAGGCCAGTCAGTACACTTCTTACGAGCTTAACTGGAAGCAACAGAAGGGTTAAAAACCTTGTAACAGCTGAGCATGGTTCATGCCTGTAGTCCTAGCACTTTGGGAGGCTGTGGCAGGTGGATCATGAGGTCAAGAGATCGAGACCATCCTGGCCAACATGGAGAAACCCTGTCTCTACTAAAAATACAAAAATAAGCTGGGTGTGGTGGCACACACCTGTAGTCCCAACCACTCAGGAGGCTGAGGCAGGCAGGAGAATGGCTTGAACCTGGGAGGTGGAGGTTGCAGTGAGCCGAGATCACGCCATTGCACTCCAGCCTGGTGACAGAGCAAGACTCCGTCAAAAACAAAACAAAACAAAACAAAAAAAACCCTTGTAACAAAATGCCTGAGTGTGGAAGGATTGTTATGACTGCTGCAGGCAACCTCAGATTCCCTGATGTTATGTCAAGCCTAGGCTGTGATTCCATCCTGGTAAGAGGTGAAGCCACTTGGACCAGGCCACTTAAGAGGAGATAGGATGAGAGGGTCTTAGCTGAGTCCTCATAAATAATTCTAAAGATTGGCAGAGAGTGTAGTCTTGCCTGGAAGGGGCATTTTCATTGTCTTGGCAAGTATCCCAGTCCTACCATTTGGCTGAGATAAAGCATGTTGCCTTGGGACAGAAACGGGACGGGCAGGGAGACATGAGATGGGGGTGTTTTGACTTTGGAAAATAGATGACATAGTGGCGAGTAAGATACTCACGTCTTGCAGAGACTACAGGCCAGACACCATGAGAGTGAAAAGGAGATAGGTCCTTGAGATTGGCAGATGGTTATCATTAGAGCAAAAGTTATCTCTGAGAAAGGGAACAATTCACTCATGCCTTTTGTAAATACCTTCTGTCTGCCTACCCAGGCAGACTACAAGAGGAAGAAAAACAGACCTGGATTCTACCCTGTGATGTTGACAGTCCACTAGGAGAAAGGCAGCACTCCTCACCCAGCCCCACCATTAGTGATGTGTCACCACATACAATTTTGACATATTACTACACTAGTTTCCTATTGCTGCTGTAACAAATTCCCATAAACTTAGTGGCATAAAAACTCACATTAATTATTTTACAACTCTGGAAGGCAGAAGCCCAAGATGAGTCTTACGAGGCTAACATCAGGGTGTCAGCAGGGCATTCCTTTCAGAAAATCCAGTAAAAAAATCTGCTTCCTTGCCTTTTCTAGTTTGCAGAGGCTGCCTGAATTCCTGGACTTTGGTTCCTCCCTCCATCTCCAAAACTCATCCCTTCAATCATTGCTTCTGTTGTCTCATCTCCTTTTTCTGATTCTGACCCTCCTGCCCCCGTCTTATAAGGCCCCATTGATTACATTGAGCCCACCCAGGTAATCCAGGATAATCTCCCATCTCAAGCTACTTAATCGCATCTGCAAAGTCCTTTTGCCAAATAGAGTAAATTCACTGGTTCCAGGGATTAGAATGTGGTCGTCTTTGAGGGGCTATTGTTTAGCCTACGATAATTACCATCTGTTTTTCTTTGAGTTCCTTTTACTTCTTCCCTCCCCTCCACCCCTCAAGCAGCATGAAGGGCTTCTTTTATGAACGTCTCCCTTGCCCTGGAGGAGCTCTAAGAAGATGAGAGGAGGCTGGGGCAAAGGATGATTTTGAAAGCCAAGGCACTGAATGGTGAAAGCCAGGCCCTTGAGAGAGAAAAGGCTGATTTGAATTCCAAAAACCTTCGTTGGGAAAATCAAAAGCTGAAGTCTGAAGGATGAAGGCATAAGTTAATCCTATATAATAGATTAGAAAGAGAACTTGTTTGTTTCTGTCCAAGAGGGGATAAAGCTTTGCCCAACTGGTTATAGGAAAGACCAGAGGGGACTGACCTGAATTTAGAACTTGTAGGGCCTTGAAGAGTCGGCAGCGCTGACCCCTGCTGAGGTCAAAACTCCAAAAGGATGAGCAATGGGAACCATCAGGTCACCATGAAACTGTGAAGCTGCCCTTGGGTTTCTCCAAGGACAGCCAGATGTGGGTGCCCCTCCAGCCTTTAATCCTGTGGGCTTTAGAGTTCCGTGCATCCCACAGTGGGGTAGAAATACACCTGAGATGCTGTCATTTCCCTCAAGATGGGAACAGAAGGGCTGAAAAGGAACCAGAGGGCCCAAAGTCTAAGGAAAAGAGAGAAGTCAGCCTTCAGGAGCCACCAATGGCGGACAAGGACAGCGGTTGGATAGATGAGCCACATCCAGAGGAGGCCAGCAGAGTGGACGCAGCTTGACCCAGACCATGCTCCCAGGGCCAGGTGACACAGAGTCCCTCACCACCCCACCCACCCCAGTGTGGTGTCTGGACTGCAACCCAAAGGAGTGGGAGACAAAGAGAGAAGAGGACCCTGAGTTGCTTAAGGTTAAGCCTCGTTTTGAACACATTTAAAGCAGGAAGCTATGGGGTCATCTTTACAGAGACTGAAGGAAAATGGGAGCAAGTGATTTCTGTTTCAGAAAACACCTAAACTATGCACAGTGATGTAGAATTCTTTTCAAAGGATGTTCAGGGAAGATCCTGGTCTAGACAGGTACAGTGAGGGTCACCCACAGGAGGTGATGTTTGGCCTGAGACCTGCGGTCTTTTCTGTCATTTGGTAATCACCAGTTCTTTAAGGCCCCTTCATGCTTTTTAAAAACGTCAGCCCAGCACTTTGTGTGGATGTAGGGGCGAGTGATAATGAGGATGGCTAGCATCGATGGAGGAGCTGCCGTGGGACCGTCACTGGACCAAGCACTTCACATGCATCATCTCAGCAACTCGCCACCTTAGGCCTATGAAGTGGGATCTGTCATCGAGTCTGCTTTACTGAGGTTCCAAGGAGCTGTCACTGCCCCAGGTCACACAGTGAGGAATTCTCCACCTAACCAGTTTGTGTCTGGAGTTATTTTTTTAAAAGGGTCTGTTTTCACACAGTCCTGGAGAGGGCAGCTGGCCAGGGCTGACCTGGAGAGCTGGCCTTGGGCATCTCAGAGAGATGTTTATCTCCTGCTTATAAGTGAGAACATGCAGTATTTGGTTTTCTGTTCCAGAATTACTTTGCTAGGATAATGGCCTCCAGCTCCATCCATGTTGCTGCAAAGAACACAATCTTGTTTTTCTCATGGCTACATAGTATTCCATGGTGTATATGTACCACATTTTCTTTATCCAGTCTACCACTGATGGGCATTTAGGTTGATTCCATGTCTTTGCTATTGTGAATAGTGCTACAAGGAACGTACTCGTGTATATGTCTTTATGGTAGAATGATTTATATTCCTTTGCCCAATAATGGGATTGCTGCATCAAATAGTAGTTCCATTTTAAGTTATTTGAGGGATCACCACACTGCTTTCCACAATTGCTGAACTAATTTACATTTCCACCAGCAGTGTTTAAGTGTTCCCTTTTCTCTGCAACCTAGCCAGCATCTCTTATTTTTGACGTTTTATTTATAGTCACTTTGACTGATGTGAGATGATATCTCATTGTGGTTTTGATTTGAATTTCTCTAATGATCAGTGATATTGAGCTTTATATATATATATATATATTATATATATATATGCTTGTTGGGTGTGTATATGTGTTCTTTTGAAAAGTGTTTGTTCATGTCTTTTGCCCACTTTTTAATGGGGTTGTTTGTTTTTCGCTTGTAAATTTGTTTAAGTTCCATATATATTCTGGGTATTAGACCTTTGTTAGATGCATAGCTTGCAAATATTTTCTCCCATTCTGTAAGTTGTCCGTTTACCCTGTTGATAGTTTCTTTTGTTGTGCAGGAGCGCTTTAGTTTAATTAGGTCTCATTTGTCAATTTTTGGTTTGATTGCAATTGCTTCTGGTGTCTTTCTCATGAAATCGTTGCCCACCCCTATGTCCAGAATGGTATTTCCTAGGTTATTTTCCAGAGTTTTTATAGTTTTAGGTTTTACATTTAAGTCTTTAATCCACCTTGAGTCAATTTTTGCCTATGGTATAAGGAAAGGGTTCAGTTTCAATCTTCTGCATATGGCTAGCCAGTTAACCCATCTCCATTTATTGAATGGGAGTCCTTTCCCCATTGCTTGGTTTTGTCAGCTTTGTCGAAGATCAGATGTTTGTAGGTGTCTGGGTTTATTTCTGGGCTCTCTATTCTGTTCCATTGGTCTATATGTCTGTTTTGGTACCAATACCATGCTATTTTGGTTACTGTACCCTTGTAGTATAGTTTGAAGTCAGGTAATGTGATGCTTCCGGCTTTGTTCTTTTTGCTTAGGATTGCTTTGACTATTCAGGCTCTTTTTTGGTTCTATATAAATTTTAAAATAGCTTTTCTAATTCTGTGAAGAATGTCACTGGCACTTTGATAGAAATAGCACTAAATCTGTAAAGTGTTTGGGGCAGTATGGCCATTGTAACAATATTGATTCTTTTGTCTATGACCAAAATATTTTTCCATTTGTTTGTGTCATCTCTGATTTCTTTGAGCAGTGTTTCATAATTCTTGTTGAAGACATCTTTCACCTCCCTGGTTAGCTGTATTCCTACATATTTTATTCTTTTTGTGGCAGTTGTGAATGGAGTTGCATTCCTTATTCAGCTGTCATTTGGATGGTGTTGGTGTATAGGAGTGCTACTGATTTTTGTACTTTGATTTTGTATGCTGAAATTGTTTATCAGTTTGAGGAACTTTTGGGCACAGACTATGGGGTTTTCTAGATATAGAATTATGTTGTCTGCAAACAGGGATAGTTTGACTTTCTCTCTTTTTATTTGGATGCCTTTATTTATTTCTTTTGACTGAATGCTCTGGCTAGGGCTTCCAATATTACTTTGAATAGGAAAGCTGAGAGAAGGCATCCTTGTCTTGTCTGGTATTCAACGGAAAGGCTTCCAGCTTTTGGCCATTCAGTATGATGTTGGCTATAGATTTGCCATAGATGGCTGTTGTTATTTTAAAGTAGTATACACAGAGTTTAAGCATAATCAACATACAGAGACATTGAAAGAAGAGGGCTATGTCCACCTGGATACCTACTATCCAAATCAACACTTGCAATAATTGTCTTACCAGCTCAGACAGATGTTGTTGTTGCTGAACCATTGAAAACTAAGTTGCACACATCCTGATACCTTACTACTATGTATTTCAACTGGATCTCTTGAACATATGAACATTAAAAATGTGGGTCATCATCACAGCTAAGATTTGACATAATTTCTTGTTTAATGTACAGGTCATATTCATACTTAATCTATGGCAGATGCCTATTATAGCTTATTTTTTTTCTAACCAGGATCCCAGCAAGTTTCATGTACTGCATTTCTTTGTTATAGCTCTAAATTGAAATTGCCCCTTTACTTGGTTTTAATGACCTTGATTCTTTGAAAACATAATTCCAATTGTCTTGAAAAATATTCCTTATTCCAGGTTTGTCTGATTATTTCTTTGAGGTTTTTCTTAATTTTTTCTTTATCCATGGACTGCCAAACTTTCATAAGTCATGTTTTCATATGTACATATTTTTATAATCTTTGCGATTTATTTAAAATTATAATAAGAAGGTTAAAATTTTACTCTGATGCAGGTAATTGTGCAAAGTGTGTTGCATGCATTACCTGATGGAATCTTCACAGAAACTTACAAGGAACACATCCTGACACTTTTATCCATTTTGCAAATGAGGACACTGGTCTTTAAAGTGTCCAGTCATTTTGTTAAGACTACAGAGTAAATGATTGGACCAGGATTTTAACCTCTTTCTGTCTCTCAAGCCCAAGCACACTATAAGCCTCACGCTTGTGTCGCTCTTTGAAGGTGAAGTCATATCTTAACCTCGCTAGCCTCCTAGCACAGGCCCCAATGCTTCTGCCTCAGTACAGATTGAGAAACAGGAATGCCAAGTGAATATAGCCTTCTGCTAAATTCTACAGTGTTCTGGATGGTTTTTTAAATATTCTGTGATGTCTAACTTCTCTATCCACTAAATTTGCTATAAAAGGGCAGTTAAGTCAAAGGGCTTTGTGAGATTCTGATTAAACATTTTTGGCAAGAATCCTTCAAAGACGGTATTGTGTGGGTCATGTTGCATTACATTGGAGATCCAGGATGTCAGCCTGTGTACCTGTTAGTGATGCTAAGTCTGCCGGCTTGGTTAAAGGGTGGCCCTGGGATCTCTCCCTGTAAAGGCTGGATTCCTCACTGTGAGTAGTCAGCAATCCACAAGGGGATACTTTGGCACTATGCAAATATTTTGTTCCTCAACATTTCAGAATAGCTTTAGCATCGCTTGAATCTCCTTCTTTATATCAGTAATTTCCTTGAGGACTGCAAAATGGTGATTTGCAACTTTTATCATAATTTCTACATTTATTAGCCAGTATTCTTCTGAAAGAAGAGCTTGCTAGTATAAACTGGAGATAAATGTCATTTTTCAAAAAATGCACAGTTCATGCTTTTTCACCTTCAATTACCAATGTTCAGCATAAAGAGTTAATGTAAAGCCACTGGAAAACTTATTCTCCCTCCACCAGCCCCCTCTCAGGGTGTACCATTTGGGGACTCCTGTATTTTTATGTATTCTATGAATTAGTCTTTTTTTTTTTTCTTTCTCTTTTTTTTTTTTTTTTTTTTTTTGCAGTTCAGCTTGTCTTCTCCTACCCCATTTAACCAGTAGAGCCCCAATCATTTTAACAAGGCCCCTTTAACCTTTGAGTATTTCCAGGTTTTCTTGATCAAAATGATGTCTCAGGCTCACCATTCATCTTTCTTATCTGAAATCATTATTTTCTGCCTCAAGGATCCTTATTTCCTTTTCAGGGAAAAGGATATTTAGAAACCAAGGTCTGGGCATTAGATAGGTTTGTTGATTCTGAAGAGTCAGAGTCTCTAGTCTCTCTCAGGAAGCAAAGCTAGAATTTTATTTTTTTAAAGCATGAGTTAATATTGCTATTCCAATTCAAATTAAACATTATAGGGTTTTGCTTTTAACTTTTTAGACTCTATAGTTTTATTTCTTTTCTCATATAATGAATATCTTTGTATCTAATAACATTAACATATTTACTATTCACTTTATCCTACAAAATAGGTTAAACTGTTTCAAAATTACAATACCAATATAATTTCTACCCATGAAATCACTAAGTAACATTCAAAATTTCTTTGCTGTTCTTTTTGTTGAGGTGATAACTCTCACAGTGTGCTGACCATCTGGAGAGTACATCCAAATGTCACCAGGGATAGCTCACTGCTGCAGATTTTTTTAAACCAACTTGATATGTAGTTAGTTTTGTTGATTCTATTTGAATTTTCTTTTTAGATTTCCTTTTTCTTTTCTTTTCTTTTTTTTTTTTTTGCCTTTTAGGATTTAATTTTGCTTTTTGTATATATAAGTCATTTTCAGGATTCAAATCCACGGCTGTATAAAAGGTATTATTTGAATTCTCAAATTCCTTCTCTACCAGCTTCACGTTAGTCCACTTCCCGCCTCTGTGGGCAGCCACTTCCATTCATTTCTAGCAATTCTTGAGGGGTTTCTTTTAATTTTCAAAAGTAGGCAAACACACGTATCGTTTTCTTTTCCTCCCCAAAGTAGCATTTGAGATACCATGTTCTGTGCCTCGCTTTTTTTCATGGAACAACATAGGCTTGACATCACTTCAAATCAGTACAAAGATGTCTTCCTTCTACGTTTCTTCATGGCTGCAGAGTCCGTCATCATTTATTCAATGACTCTCTTGCTAATGGCATTGGGAATGACTCTAATTATCTGCTATTGCAAAAGAGGGCACAATGAATAAACTTGACCCTATGTGCTCTTGAATTTGTGAAAGTTTATTTTCAAAGTAGCTTTTTAGAAAGGAAATAGTCTGGTCAAGGACAGTAGGTTTGCTAGCTAACATTATCTCATAGCATAGAGATAATTGTGTGTTCCTACCAGAAATATATAAAACCTATCTATCCACAGACTTTCCAAACAGAGTGTGTTTTTCCATGTCTTCATTTTTTTAAATGATAGTTTTAAAAATGATATTTCAGGGTAGTTTTTATTTATCTTTCTCTTATTAGGACTGAGGCAGAGCCTTTTTTATATATCAAGTGGCCATTTACCTTTCTTTTAATCTAAACTCTGTTTGGCATCTATTTTTGAAACCAGGTTTGTGACTCTTTTATTCTTGTTATTTTAGGGAACTTTTTATATGTTAAGATATTAACCATTTGTCTTGGGTTTAAGATGTAAATGCTTTCTCCCAGAAAATACAGAAATAGAATGTAAAAGTCACATGAATTTTGAACATAAAATATGAAATATAAAGAGATTTCTTTCTTAGGATCCTTGGAGCCATGTCTCTGTCTCAGTATTGCAAAGAAAGCTTGCACAGGGCTTTCTTTGCAATACTTTTGAGGACATTGGAAAGGTATGGCAGATTGTGCTTCCTAATTTGGACCTTGTTGTAATAAATGATAATAATAGCTGCCATTTACTGAACACTTCTTTTGAGCCTAGTGCTCGGCTAAGCACTTTATGTTAAATTCTCCCACCAACTCTGTGAAGTAGGCAGTATGAGTCCCTTTTTACCAGTGAGGGAGCTGAGGCACACAGAGAATTTAGGGCACATATCCAAGGCCATCCAGCTAGCAGAGGATGGTGATGGGATTTGAACCCCAGTTAATTTAACCACTAAACTGAAGCCCTTAACCTCTGGGCCATTTGCCTCCTACTTTTAAAGGGAAGTCATAGATCAGAATGACCATTTTCCAATAAAAGTACTTGGCAGAGTCCATCTGTGTTCACATTGCAGCAGCTTGTCCAAGCATCATAGTGGAGAAGACAAAGGGAACCTCCCTCTGGGGAGCCAGAAGGGTGGCCCTGGAGTTCAGAGGACAGTAAACCCTCCTGAGAACTGAGACATGGTTCCCAGGCGAACCAGTGCTGAGGAGGGTAAAGAGCTCTGGGGTCCATGGGTCCAGCTGTGGCTGCGATTCCCTGAGCAAGGTCCTCCCCACAGAAGCATGTTCAGAGGTGGGGCACTGGAGGATCCGGGAAGAGGATGAGATTTTTGATATTTTTCTTTTTTCTCTGCACATGGTTTACTGGGCCTCTTAGAGATGAAAAGCCAGGCCATGGAGCCAACCAGCCTGGTCTGAAACCTGCTTCCTTGCTCTGTGGCTCTGGTCTTGAGCCTCTGACTTAATCCTCGGTGTCTCAGTCTCCCCATTCACAACTGGTGGAAAGAATACTGCTGTTTATGCTTCAATTCATATAGATCGCCTCACACTGCTACTTGAATCATAGCAACTAGTCAATAAAGGCTTCCCATTATGTTTTTTTTTTAATTTTGTTTTAATAAGTAAACTTTAAAATGTTGCGTAGACTAGAGCAGCCACTGAAACACAGTTATCCTTCCCACCTGCCATTAGGCACAATACCCCTTCCCAAGCCCTGGTGGGTAAGAAGGGTGGATCTTTTTCTTGACCATTCATGGGGTGTCCACACTTGTTCTCACCCTCAGTTGTCACAGTCACCCAGGGCTGTGGGCATCGTTATTTTTGTTCCTATTTTAAAAGTGAATTTTTTCCTCATGATAAAGTGTATGACTGGCAGACCCAGTTCTCCTGTTTCCAAAGCAAAGCTGACTCTAGATGGTTAAGATCCATATTCATATACCAAGATCATTTCCCAGGGTCTTATTTAGTGCTAGTCAGCGAGGCTCAGGGAAATGTACTTACGTTATCACATTTTATTCCATGTTGACAAAAATATGGAGGCAGGAAGCATTTTTGCCACTACACTGCAAGTTGGACTCCATTTTGATGAGAAAAACGCAGTCTCAGCAAAGCTTATACCCAAGCGAAATAGCTAACAAGGCCAGGAGGTGTGATTTTAATCCTAGGTGGTCTCATCCCAAGTCTAGTGTTCTTTCTTCCTTTTTGCCATTTATTCATTCATTGATTGAATAGTTTAGTGAATAATTTTAAGGCAAACAATGTTACAGTCATCACTGCAGTCATGAACTTGTCCAGTCACTCCTCCCAACCCTAGACTCTTGCTTGCCCTAAAAGTCACCACTCTCTGATGTTTAAAGTAATCCTATGCTTGGGATCCTTTATGTTTTTGTCACCTGCATTATCTTCAGATATTACCATTTAATCTTGCCCATATTTTGAAACTTGATTTTTCTTAACTTTTGAGTAATCCATATTCTTTTCCTTTTCCTACAATTTATATGGAGAAGCACCCAGGCTGTTTGAATTATAGTTTCCCATAGATTGGACTTTGCTGGTTGCAAGATCCTGCTGTGGTTCAACATGTTCCCGGGCCTCCATATTTCCTGGAATTCATCAGCTGGGTCTCAAAGCTGGGTCAGACTCAGGTTAGAACATTTTGGCAAGTCTACAGGTTGTGTTCTTTTATCAGGAGAAAAGAGGGTCTGATTTATGCTCTTTTTAAATACTAGCAGCCATGATGCTTAATGCCTGTATTCCTTAATTCCCTGGGTGTTACAGAACAGTGATGTTCTGATTCCATCATTTCATTTCATTCCATCATTTCATTTCACTTTAATAATTTTATTTTTAATTATTTATTTATTTATTTATTTATTGAAATGGAGTCTTACTCTGTTACCCCTGTCACCCAGGTTGGAGTGCAGCAGCACAATCTCAGCTCACTGCAACCTCCGCCTCCCGGGTTCAAGTGACTCTCCTGCCTCAGCCTCCTGAGTAGCTGAGATTACAGGTGCATGCCACCATGCCTGGCTAATTTTTTGTATTTTTAGTAGAGAGAGGGTTTCACCATGTTAGCCAGGGTTGTCTCAATCTCCTGACCCCGTGACCCACCCACCTAAACCTCCCAAAGTGCTGGGATTATAGGTGTCAGCCACTGTGCCAGGCCTTACTGGAATAATTTTATAAGGAGATGCTTTCTTCTCCCACTGTTTGGTTATCAGTGGCATAGTTCTTAAAGAAAAGGCAAAGTAAATGCTAGATTCTTTTCTCTATTTTTTTCCAGCTTCCAAAACAATGAATTGTTTCCTGTCATTCTCCAAAGATGACAAGTTAATTGTTTAAAAGTCATTGCAAATTTGTAGATTTAAACATATTTGTTGGAGTTCAATCCATTGCAATTCTTATTCATAATGAAGCTCACTTTTACTTGTTCCACATTTGGCCAGAGGAAGTAGTCTTATAAGCTTCCTTACTGCATTAGTCTGTTTTCACACTGCTGATAAAGACATACTGAAGACTTGACAATTTACAAAAGAAAGAGGTTTAATTGAACTTACAGTTCCACATGTCTGGGGAAGTCTCACAGTCATGGCGGAAGGCAAGGAGAAGCAAGTCACATCTTACATGGATGGCAGCAGGCAAAGAGAGATAATTTGTGCAAGGGAACTCCTCTTTTTAAAACTATCAGATCTCACAATATTCATTCGCTATTATGAGAGCAGCACAGGAAAGACTTGCCCCCATGATTCAATTACCTATCACAAGGTCCCTCTGACAATACATGGGAATTCAAGATGAGATTTGGGTGGGGACACAGCCAAACCCTATCACTTACTATCTAGTATTATATGATGTTCCAGGTTCATCTTATACATCTCTTGCTTCAGACCTGGAATCAATTAGTTTTCTAAGCTCTTGTTTCTTTTATTGAAAAGTGATATTTCAAGAACACACTCTGGGTTCTTACAATTTTCATTGCTACTGGATGTTCATAGTTAGAGTGGGCAGAATTGTGCTACATCTATAGATAGATAGATAGATAGTAGATGATAGATAGATTCCTCCTTCCCCCAAATAAAAATAAAATAATGTGTGAGTTCATACTGATATTTTTAAATTACATTCAAAGTTACAGGGTTTTGAACTATATTACATTGAAATTCCCTCCCCCCTGCCCCCGGCTTTTTTTTCACACACTGATTCTTGGTTCTAAAGGACACAGGAGATGGCAAAATTAGAATACCCTATAGTTACTCATTTGTTTCATCCTATTTACACATACTAGAGTCAGATGGTAATTATTCTGTTGTCAAATGATCTACCCCTCAGCCATACCCCATTGCTTAGCTGGTAAGTATTCTAATACTATCATCACCAGTTGTAATCATTGAAAACATTTTAATTTTTTCATTTTGTTTATATTCTACCTATAGCCATTACACACTATGATATTTCCCTTTCAGCTTTTACTGAGTCTTCATTTTACAAGGAAATATATATGCAATGCGCACTACCAGTCATTAGCCTGAGACTCTCTGGTCATTTTGATTGCCTAAAGCATGTTCTTTATGAGTTCCTTAGGAAGATCTCACTTGAACAAGATTCCTTGAATTTTTTACATTGGTAACCATTTATCTGTGCTCTTTATACTTGAAGATAAACTTTATCAGATACAAAATCCTGACTTATATTTTCATTTCTTAAATACCTTAAATGTGCCACTTCATTTTCTTCTGGCACAAAATGTGCTGGAAAAAAATCATCTGTTAATAATCTATTTTTATTTTTATTTTAAATTGCATTTTCTTTTTTGGCTGAATAGCCAGAGAACTTTTTTTAAATAAGTCTAGTAATTTCACTGAAATATACCATTGGTTGTTCTGTGTTGATATTCTCAGGCAAATAGTGTGCTGCTTTGGTAAGTAGTTTTATATATTTTTCTTTATTTCAAGAAAGTTTCCTTGAATTAAAGTTTGTATCATTTATTCTATATCTTTACTTTTCTTCTTTAGGGACTACTCTTATCTGTTGGATCTTCTTTGTCTATCTTTAATCCCTTTGCATTATCTTCAATATTTTAAAAAAAAAATTATTCTTTTTTTACTAATTTTTAAAAATATATGTATATTTTATTGCACTTTAGGTTCTGGGGTACATGTGCAGATCATGCAGGATTTTTGCATAGGTACATACATGGCAATGTGGTTTGCTGCCTCCATCCCCCTGTCACCTATATCTGGCATTTCTCCCCATTTTATCCCTCCCCAACCTTCCTAACCCTCACTGTTCCACCCCTAGTCCTCTCCAACAGACCCCAGTGTGTGATGCTCCCCTCCCTTTGTCCATGTGTTTTCATTGTTCAACACCCACCTGTGAGTGAAAACATGCAGTGCTTGATTTTCTGTTCTTGATTTTCTGTGTCAGTTTGCTGAGAATTATGGTTTCCAGATTCATCCATATCCCTACAAAGGACACAAACTCATCATTTTTTATGGCTGCATAGTATTCCATGGTGTATATGTGCCACATTTTCCTAGTCCAGTCTATCATTGATGGGCATTTGGATTGGTTCCAGGTCTTTGCTATTATAAACAGTGCCGCAATGAACATACGTGTGCATGTGTCTTTATAACAGAACAATTTATAATCCTTTGGATATACACCCAGTAATGGGATTGCTGAGTCAAATGGAATTTATATTTCTAGGCCCTTGAAGAATTGCCACACCATCTTCCACAATGGTTGAAGTAATTTACACTCCCACCAACAGTGTAAAAGTGTTCCTATTTCACCACATCCTCTCCAGCATCTGTTGTCTCCAGATTTTTAAATGATCACCATTCTAACTGGTGTGAGATGGTATCTCAATGTGGTTTTGATTTGTATTTCTCTAATGACCAGTGATGATGAGCATTTTTTTCATATGTTTGTTGGCTTCATATATGTCTTCTTTTGAAAAGTGTCTGTTCATATTCATCACCCACTTTTGAATGGGTTTGTTTGCTTTTTTCTTGCAAATCTGTTTTAGTTCTTTGTAGATTCTGGATATTAGCCCTTTGTCAGATGGGTAGATTGCAAAAACTTTTTCCCATTCTGTTGGTTGCTGGTTCACTCTAACGATTGTTTCTTTTTCTGTACAGAAGCTCTGGAGTTTAATTAGATCTCATTTGTCTATTTTGGGTTTTGTTACCAATGCTTTTGATGTTTTAGTCATGAAATCCTTGCCTATGCCTATGTTCTGAACGGTTTTGCCTAGGTTTTCTTCTAGGTTTTTTATGGTGTTAGGTCTTATGTCTAAGTCTTTAATCCACCTGGAGTTAATTTTAGTGTTAGGTGTCAGGAAGGGGTCCAGTTTCTGCTTTCTGCACATGTCTAGCCAGTTTTCCCAACATCATTTATTAAACAGGGAATCCTTTCCACATTGCTTGCTTTTGTCAGGTTTGTCAAAGATCAGATAGCTGTAGATGTGTGGTGTTGCCTCCAAGGCCTCATTTCTGTTCCATTGGTCTATATCTCTGTTTTGGTACCAGTACCATGCTGTTTTGATTACTCTAGCTTTGTAGTATAGTTTGAAGTCAAGGAACATGATGCCTCCAGCTTTGTTCTTTTTGCTTAGGATTATCTTGGCTATGCGGGCTCTCTTTCAGTTCCATATGAAGTTTCAGGTGTTTTTTTCCAGTTCTGTGAAGAGGATCGTAGATAGCTTGATGCGGATAATGTTGAATCTATAAATTAATTTGGGCAGTATAGCCATTTTCACAATATTCATTCTTCCTAACAATGAGCATGGAATGTTTTTCCATCTGTTTGTGCCCTCTCTTATTTTGTTGAGTAGTGGTTTATAGTTCTCCTTGAAGAGGTCCTTTACATCCTTTGTTACTTGTATTCCTAGGTATTTTATTCTCTTTGTAGCAATTGTGAATGGCAGTTTGCTCTTGATTTGGCTCTCTTTTAGTCTGTTATTGGTGTATAGGAATGTTTGTGATTTCTGCACATTGATTTTGTATCCTGAAACTTTGCTGAAGTTGCTTATCAGTTTAAGGAGATTTTGGGCTGAGACGATGGAATCTTCTAAATATACAATCATGTCACCCCCTCTGCAAATAGACACAATTTGACTTCCTCTTTTTCTAATTGAATACCCTTTATTTCTTTTTCTTGCCTGATTTTTCTGTCTAGAACTTCCAATACTATATGGAATAGGAGTGGTGAGAGAGGGCATCCTTTTTTCATTTTTAAGACTGTATTTTTCACCTACTATTTTATTTTGTTGTTGTTGTTGATTTTTGAGATGGAGTCTCACTGTCGCTCAGGCTGGAGTTCAGTGGCACAATCTTGGCTCACTACAACCTCTGCCTCCAGGATTGAAGTCATTCTCCTGTCTCAGGCTTCTGCATAGCTAGGACTACAGGCATGCACCAACATGCTCAGCTAATTTTTTTTTGTATTTTTAGTAGAGACAATGTTTCACCACATTGATCAGGCTGGTCTTGAACTCCTGACCTCAAATGATCCCCTGACTTGGCCTCCCAAAGTGCTGGGATTACAGGTATGACCCACCATGCCTGGCCTTCACCTACTATTTTTAATAAGACATTATTTGTTTGCTTATTTACTCTTGCATTCTCTCTAGTTTAATCCTAATTTCTAATTACATTTTAAAATGTGTATTTCTAATTGTTTCTTGAGTTCTGTTGCCTCATTCTGAGTTGTTCTAATTCTGATTTATGTTATTCTTTTGTGTCACGTGTTGTTTTCTTAATGTCTTAGCACATTTTGAAATGGTTCTTTTTTCTTAGTATGACTTTTTGGAGTGCTTTTATTGTGGGGATTTTGTTCTGCTCCATAATCTATTTATCCTTACTGTACTTTTGCATGGGATTTGATCTTGATAGTATTCTGTTGTCATTCTTTATATGAAGTTAGTTTTTCTGAAGTTTTAGCTGGCTTGCTCTGATACAGCTTTTTTTTAACCTCTGCTGTTTTCATATGGTGTTTAAATATGGCTGCTTACTCTCTGACCTCTCCTGGCTCTGTTTCCTCCACCTGTACAATTTTATCTCACTTTCTATTTCTATTATCCCTGGGCCCCTTTCCTGCTCAGTTGTGATTGTACTCCTAATAGCATATTCTCAATTTGAAGCTTTGTCCTAGAGGTTCCTAAGAGTCAGTTTCAAGATTCATCGGGGCTAGATAGCCTCAAATTCGTCTTAATCCCTGTCCCTTGCCATTGCTCATTATTGGAACAGGCCAAATCTCTCCATGTTTCAACTACTGTTCTCAGATTGTCATGCTGTGCTTACCCATGAATACCTGCTGACCATGTTGGGGTCCTCCTGTTCTCAAGTCTTTCTTCCACTTTCTCCCATACTGACTCCAAAAGTCTGGTGACTACTGGAGATTTTTCTCCATTTGCTTGCGTTTTTGAAATTGCAGGAATACCTTGTTATCTAGTTTTCCTATACATTTTGTCCATAGGTTTTGATTTGATATGCAGTTGCTCTGTCTCTTTTTATGTGGAGATTCTGGAAAATTCAAAAACTATGTCCCCTGCCATCTTCTCTGAATAGTATTCTTTCTTTTGAAACAATAAAAGGAAATTATAAATTATTTAAAATGCATAAAAATATAAAGAATAGGATCACAAATATTGTACAATCACCATCCTGCTTAAGAAGTAAAGCATCACAAATATGGTAGAAACCTGCTGGGAATACCTCTTCAGTCACATTCCATGCTACACCATACCAATCCTCACCACTCCCCAGAAGCAGCCAGTAATTGACAAATAAGTCTTGGTCTATTCACAGATTGGAATATACAGCCTTGAAAGGAATGACTTAAACCACAAGTATCCACCTAGATAGATCTCAAGAACTCCAGTGCTCTTTCCACAGTAAAATGCACATTTCTATCTTAATTGGGCACTTTGTAGCTGTTTTTGTATCTCATTCACGGAGAGTTCTGTCTGTCTGTGTGGGAAGCTGATGACCTTACAAGAGACCAGAAATTTCCACCAGGGAGTCTTTCCAGTGCAAGCTAATTCTTCAGCAGGCATTTTTCCCATTTGAAACACAGACTTCTCTTACACTTCACGGTTTGTAATTTTCACAGGTTAATATGCTTTGCACCGAGAAAAAACATAATTACTTTGCACTAAGCTGTAAGGAGCTGTATCAACTCAAGAACATAATTATTGCTGTGTCGTGAGCACAGTGGAGTTGATTCTTATTTGTAATCCTGAGTTATTATGCTGCAAGTCTGCAAAATTATTTAGACAGAAATAATTATACCCAATGTAGTCAGATCCAGAGAATCACAGATTGCAGTAAATTAGGAAGCCTGATCCTAAATATATATATTATGTTATCTTGTTTTCGCTCTCTCTTTCCCTGAGTCATTTATCCCTTTCCTTGCAAATTTTTGATTCACTTAACTGCTTGTCTTTGAAGGTTTTTTTCTCTTTTTTTCTCTTTTCCTAGCATCTTTTAATAAGATGCAAATGATGATCATCGCAGGAAGCCAGTCCATCCTCGGCTGCCTGTCTTTTGTGAGCGTATGTGATTGTGTGGCTCCTCAACCACACCCTGGACACCTTTTCCCTGTTAGGTCAAGCTTAGAGACTCACGTAAAGAGCAATTGTCAGACAACTTCTAACATGGGCAAACTCAACTCAGCAGCAAACCCTTAAGAGTTTGCAGGCCCTGTGGTGCAACAGCAAGACCACTGAGCTTGGGATGTTCCGAAAACTTGCATGCTGGTTCCATCAATTACAGCTGGGCTAACTTGCACAAGTGCTTTCACTTTTCTGAACACCACCTTCTTTATCTGTAAAATGTAGTTGGTAAAATCAGCCCTGCCTAATTCAGAGTGCATAGTGTGTACTTTGTAACGTATTGAATACGATTAAGGAAATTGACAAGCAAGACTTTTTTCTGGGATGACCTCAAAAGTCAGCAAAAGGCAACCAAATTGATATGCATTTGAACAGAGTTTCATTTAACTCGATTTTTCTCAGTGCTGGCTGCTCTAGAATCTTCTGAGAAAGCCCTAAAATATGAACAATGCCTTGGCTTCACCGCAGGGATTCTGACTTAAGTGGTTTGGAAAGAGGGCAAAGTACTGTTTTTAAGAAGCTGCTGCAGGTGGTTGTAACGTGCTCTCAGGACTGAGATGCTTTGACTGCTTGGCGCAGCTCTGAGGTGATCTAATATTTTACCTTGCAGTGATTTGATCCTCTTTAAAAGTATTGCTGACCCTGCTGCTGGGTTTGAATAATTATAAATTTGTGCTTCCCAAACACAGCTCTGCTCAGAATCATCCCAAAAGATATTTAAAAGTGGAGACTTCTACAAAAGTCTAGGTCTGCTGAATCAGAATCTCTAGGAGCAAAGACCAGAGATCTGAGTCTTTTAATAAGCACCACAGCTATAAATGATTCTCAGAATGCCAACAGGGCCTGCTTTGCTATTCACAGAGGGATTGTTTATCAAGAAAAAAATGAGCTCGGATCTGGGTTTCTCCTTTGAAAACCAAACAATGTAGATGAAATTGAGTGAGCTATTTGAGTTGATGCTAAGTCATTTTATATCTCATTTTCTTCCGAGAACCTTCACTTATTCAATGTGGCTTTATTGAACAACTGAGTACCTACACTGTGCAGACACCTTGCAGGTCCTTGCTAGAAAATATCGGTAGATCAGGTATGACCTTTTCCTCACAGGAGCCTGATGGAGAATTAGTGATCAAAGAACATTAGAAATATTCTTGCATTTTTTTCTGTGTGTGGGATTTTCAGAAGAAATAAACACATAAAACATTTTTAATGTCTTGAAAATGCATATTATTTTATGCTTCCATATAGCTCTAGTTCTGAGCAGTGTGGAGTCACTTTTCTAGCCATGACAAGCTTAAAGTATCCACCTCACTGAATTCCAAAGAACGCTGCTTCCTGTCATCTAATCTGCACATCCAAAGGCGGAAGTGCATGATTACTGTGTGGGTGCCGTCTACCTCTGTTCTCCTGAGAGTTATGGAGGAAATGTTCTCATCGACACTCCTTTTGCAAATGCTCCAGCTGCATGAAGTGTTGACTTACGTCCACCCTTTCAAGTCATCTTCTAAAGAGCCAAGATCGCAAGGAACAAGGGAAGGAAAATTTTATGTTGGAGAAAATGTTTTAGTAAATGGGAATCTGTAACAAGGTTTTAAATATCAAATCTGATCTTCCCTTGCAATATATCATTGGGAAAATGTATGGTATTTGCAAAGGGATTACAAGATTATGGCAAGGCCTTTGCTGTCATTCATGAGATGCCCAAGTCCTCCTCAAGAACAAGCTTATGTGACTAGGTGTTAAAAGCAGTCCTGTTCACTGCTCTCTCCAAACTTTTGGATTTTAATGAATCTCAGCTATCTAAGACTGAGCTAATGGCCCAAAAGATAATCATTCATTCATTCATTCAACAAATGTGTGTACTGTATGTCAGTCCTCATTACAGGCTATAGCAGAGTGCTGTATTAACTCAGCATTTCTGCTTCTGAATGTGCACTGAGGCAGAAGCATTGGGCTCTGTGCTAGGAATCTCCATAAGTTAACACATGAGTTCACCCTCCAAGGGAGACACACGTATGAGGCTTATCGTGTGCTTGGGTTTGGCAGAAGAAAGGGATTAAAATCCTGGTCTAGCCATTTACTCTGTAGTCTTAAGAAAGTGACTGAAGGCCAGGCACGGTGGCTCACATCTGTAATCCCAGCACTTTGGGAGGCCAAAGCAGGTAGATAACCTGAAGTTAGTAGTTTGAGACCAGCCTGGCCAATATGGTGAAACCCTGTCTCTACCAAAAATACAAAAATTAGCCAGACATGGTGGTGGGCACCTGTAGTCCCAGCTACTCGGGAGGTTGAGGCAGGAGAATTGCTTGAACCTGGGAGGTGGAGATTGCAGTGAGCCGAGATTGCACCACTGTAATCCAGCCTGGGCAACAGAGAGAGACTTCATCTCGAAAGTAAAAAAAAAAAAAAAAAAAAAAAAAAATAAATAAATAAACCAAACAATT
>CAUYQU010080905.1:0-30132 GCA_963574635.1 Cheracebus regulus | reverse complement strand
AAACCATGGAGATAGAAAAAAAAAATCAGGGGTTAGAGGAAAGAGAGGAATAAATAGAAAGAGCACAAATAATTACAGAGCAGGGAAACTATTCTGTATGATACTCTAATGTGTCACAGAATGGTAGATACATGTCATTATAAACTTGTCAAAACCCCAGGGGGGATGGAGGCAGCAAACCACATTCAAACCACATTGCCATGTATGTACCTATGCAACAATCCTCAATGATCTGCACATATATCCCAGAACCTAAAGTATAATTTTAAAAAAGAAGAAGAAGAGAAAGAAAAGTAAAAATCTAAGAATTTTGGCCTAGGTAAAAGAAGGATGAACTTTTCCTTAACTCAGATGGGGAAGATTACATGGAGCAGAAAAAAAGTAAGAGGATCAATTTTGAGCATCTTAAGCTTAAGATGCTTATTAGACATCTGAATGGAGATTTTGAAATAGGTTTAATATGAAGGAGTTTTATAAAAAAGTGAAAAAGACAAGTATATATAGTCACTGGTTTCATAAAATAAAGGGAAAATTTGAAAACACATACCTATTTAGCAACTAAGTGTAGTCTGCACACTGACAAAAAAACACTCTAAATAAGAAGGGTAAAGTATATTTGACAAAATAAAAAAGGAGACATTACAAAAACTGAAACATAACACTTTCCTAGAGAAGCAATGCTTTCCCTGAGACTGAATACTAAAAGAAATTTATCTTGGACTTTAATACAGAAACCACTCAGTTAGCAGAATAGACGATGAATTCACCACATTTCTACAGAAAACATAATGGTGGCATTCTGAAAACTTTTATCCTATAGTTCTTCAATGAAAACTGAGGATTTAAAAATAAATTATCTGTGAAGAACTCAATATTGCCCATATATCATTTAGAGTCAGAATTATCTGCTTAGCAGTAATAGAGCTTAACTGGTCAAACCAAGAACATCATTCCATTATTTCATAGGAGAGGAAAGAGGAAAAAAGGAAGGGGAGGGAGGAGGAGAACCCTATTAAATTTAAAAAACTGTGAGGAGAAACTATGTAATATAATCAAATATAGTGAACATGACATTCCAATACTGAAAGCAAAAAAAAAAAAAAAAAAAAAACCACTTATAATGTACATTCTACTATGATTTTTCTAACAGCTACCAGGAACATAATTATGAAAAGACTGTCAAAACACCAGTTATACACAGAGGCTGTTACACTCTGTTATGACACAGGAAAATTTTAAGTAGTCACTCCTTATATAATGCTCACTTCCTGGCATTCACAACAATATGCAGAAACGAGCCTAAAATTTAGAGTTGGAAAAAGAAAAAAAAGAATTACAGTGTACTTCAGCCACTGGCTTCCCACCCCATAATCACAATGCTACACATTTAGAATACATAGTTACTGTAAAAGGGTTAAGCAAAGAAGGAAGGACACTTCCAACACATAAGTCTGAAAGGTTACTAAAATCCAAATAGAGTTGAATAGCACAAGAAAATGTTCCAAGTATTTTATAATTATAAAAGTAATGAACTAAAACTCAAATATAAATTAGATCTCTTGTGCTGGTGGTCCCATATAAACTTTAAACTGTAAATATTTCAAGGGCTCAGTTTTACCTGGCATCACAAAGGTCATTTCATTTATACCAAATTTTAGTGTTAAAAATAGGTATCAGAAGATCCAACACCTGTGAACCCTGAAAAACACTAATATGCATCAGAAGTAACTCAGGAGACAATCTGTTAATGACAAATGGCCCATTAAATTTAAGTCAGGTGTTTTTGGTACTTATGTATGTTCTCTAACGGTTTTTACACATCCTTAAACTAAGTTCTGACTTCAGAATTGATATCAAGTACTCTCAAATAAATGTAACAGAAAGTAGTCAAAGTACACCTATTTGGTATGATTCCTTCTCCACTGATTCCTAACTCAATGATTTTTCTTTCAATACAATCAGCACCTGCATTAAAGAAAAACTATTAAAACAACTAAAACTAAATTAAACAACCAGAACTATTTTTGTTGTTTAATTCATTAAAGAGCCTTAGGAAAGTTTAGAATCTTTAAAAGTTTATTGCTAAGTTAAAGACAAAAAAATAGTAAAAGAACACAAAAATGGGAGGCAACTGGGCATCCCAAGTCATATTAAATAGCCAAGGAGCTCATGCTTTTTTCATTACTTTGTAGTACATACAGTTATGTAGTACTCACAGAGAGCTGCAAACTAATGTAAGAGTAAATTTCAACTCCTTTCAAAGGCTAGCGAGCTTTAAAGAAAGGGATTCTTTAAAGGTGATCCAGGATGCATATATGGTAGAGCATAATACTGTGCACAAATATCTGATGCTCCTGCTTATGAGAAAATGACATATCCCAACCCTGCTGCACTTAGGCATGCATGGCCATAACTGCCAAATACTATGTTAGTGGAAATGACATGTCAATTTTGTACAGAAGCTTTAAAAGCCATCCTCCTTTTTCCCTGCCTCTTCAAGGATTAGAGTTGCAGATTATATTTTCTAATGTTTCTTGTGACATTTCTGAGATGAAAATTTGCATATTAAGCAAAATGAAGTGGCAAACAAAGTATTACATTAATACATTAAAAAAAAAAAAGAAATATCTTCCTCCAACATTTTCTATGCCTACCTAAAGTAATGCATATCATTTTATTCTATAAGTATACTTAGTTCACATTTGTCTTCCCTCTAGAGATTTAACCCTTACACCTCTGGACTACAGAGAGGATTACATACACTCAGAAAATCAGAACTTAATACATACAAGGGTTAAGAAATGTTCACTTGTTAAAATAGCCTCCACTTCTTCCTTTGGTCACATGTTTATTCTAAAAATCATAGCAGAGTTCAAACTATTCATCAAACTAATTTTTTAAAATGTGATGCAAAGTTTTATTTCTTCATTTCTTGCATTTGAAGGACTCTTCAATGACATACTGGGCCTGACATTCTTTGCCATAATCCTTAACTACAACACAACCACAACCAACTTCTTTATAGGGTATTCCCTCTCTTTCAATTTTACAGTCCTACCCACTTCCTAGCTGCCTGTTGTCATCAACCTTAATTAGGTTGATCTGGTGTTAGCACAAAGGGCCGCCACCAACTTAACATACAAAGGCTCATCACAGATGGGATGCAAGCACACAAACATGAGCTTGGCACTTGTCTAAAGCTTGGCCAGCTTCACAAATTCCACTAATAGGCTACTGTGCACGAGGGTGGTCTTCAGAACCTCTTATAAAGAGTAGCAGTGTTAACATCCATTACGTCTCCAGCAACAATGCCCTCTTCTACCACAGCAGTGAGTTCAGGTGAAGCCAAATCTTGAACACACTCAAGCCTTTGCTTCCACAAGACTTGTTCGCGGAAGGCAAAGAGCCATCAAAATAATTTATGTCTTCACTTTATAATTTATAAATTATTACTATAATTAACTGAAAATTCTGACCTGAAAATCTGTTATTATACCAGCAATTTTTCCTCACACTCTCATTCATTATTCCTAGCCCTCATTATTAGATATACTACATACTGTCTACTTTATAGAACAATTACTGGTATTTTATGACTGTGTAAAGTAACATTTCTTCCTGCCACTTTCTAAAATTCCAAGACTTATTCTACATCAGTCTTTTAGAAATTAAATTCACATTGGGTTTTCTATACTCATAATCTATTGATAAACCATGAATTATAATATAGCTTTCTAAGCATTCATCCTTTCAAGCCTGATAGCCCTTATACTAAAAAGCAAATTAACACAGGCAATATAATTGTAGCTTGCAATATTTGGATAACTAAAACTTGGAAGAAAAAATAAATTTCCGTAGAAGTAAAGCAAATTCAGTTACTCATTTCATACATTTCTATGGTCAATGGGCTTAGAAATAAAATCATTAGAAATGAAAATATACCTTTGTATTAAATTAGAATTAAAGGTACAAGTAAGGATGGAGAGACCAATGTAACGATAAAGACATATGGGCAGAGGTATGGGAGTGTATGTGTGGGTAAGCATTTTCCAGCTTAATTCACTAAGAAGGCTCAGAAGCAATATTACCCCAGTAGAAATGAGCACACATCTACCTAGATCTTGATGCTCAAAAACTATTCCTTTCTTAAAAAAAAAAAAAAAGTTTGCCTTGATAAGTAGCTGATTCCAAGATTGGGGTAGGGAAGGTTCAAAATCAGCTTGGAATATCTTTTATTACAGAATTTCACAGAAAATGAAGGAGACATGTCAAAATGACATAGCACTGCAAACTAATCCATAATGACAAACCTGATCTATGATTGCATAGGACTAGGGCAGAAAAAGAAATAGAGTGCAAAAAGCATGAGCAATATTTTTGGGGTAATGGAAATATTCTGTACATGTTTTCATGGGTTTATACATCTGTCAAACTTATCAGATTATATATTTTAAAGGGACACAGTTTACTGTGCATAAATTATATGTCCAATAAAGTTGATTTTTTTTCTTAAAGTCACAGAAGTTAGCCTGAAGGAACTCTCACTAGCCAAATCATACAGTTAACCAAATAAGTAATACTAGTAATAGACTGATATCTAATGAATAAAACAGAACCTTCTGGTGAGTCCACACTGATAAATACATAAACTGGAGAAAGAGAAGTTTTTCTTTAGAGTAAAATATCAAGTAATACACATAAAAGGGATGATGGTGTTAGAAAAATCACCATTTTTGGCAACCATTATAGTAACAACTATTTGGGTAAACTTTACCCATGATGCTAAAACTGTTGAGTGAAAGTCTGATGAGGAAGAGCATATTTACATAGCCTCAAAGTATCTCTCCATAAAACACTTAACAACACTATAGGGAGAAAAACAGTAAACGTACAATGGCAGCTCAGCTGTAACTAAATTTATGATAAAATTTTAATCAAATTTAACAACCCCAATAAAAAAAGACATGGACACTATGTGCCTCCAAATATTATATAAGACATCATCCCTCCATAGTCCTGCTAATAAAAATAACCTGAACCTAATCATGAGAAATCGGGGGGAAAAAAAAACCCAAACTGGGGCGATTCCACAAAATAATCAGCCTAAACTCTTAAAAAATGGCAATGTAAAGAAAACCACACACACACACACACACACACACACACACACACACACACAGAGAACAAAAAGGAGACTATTACAGATTTAAGAAACATGGGAAGTACATTCCATGTATAATCCTCTACAGGACTGAGAGAAAAAAACAGCTATAAAGAACACATACTGGAATAATAAAAAATATGTGTACGGAGACTGCAGAATAAACAATATTATCAGTATTAAATGTCTTGATTTTCATAACTGTATCATAGTTACATAAGAAACTAACTTTATTCTTAGGAAATGCACATTGAAACACTAAAAAAAAAGATAAAATACAGATATTTAAATAAAGAGAAAGTGAATGATAAATTAGCAAATGCGGTGGTGAAATGTTAAAAATTCATAAATCTGGGTAAAGGTCTGTTTTATTTTTATAATTTTTCTCCAAGTTAAAAAAAAAAGTTTCAGAATAAATCACTGCACTAGGGTTAGAAGGATGGACCCAGAGGTGAGTACTATAATAGTATGGAAATGTACAGAGGAATGGGAACCAAAAGCCCAAATTTTTAGAATTTCTGGTTCTAAAAAAGATAAGTATATAAAATGATATGTAAATCATGACTTAATCTTAGGTTTCTCTACTATAAAATGAGGAGGTTGTACTAGAACTTTCTAGCTCTATAACTAGATTTTTATGAACTTGTTCTATCACTTCATGCTCTTTTTTACCACAGTAAAAGCCTGGCTCTTCTGCAGGCTCAATACTTAAGAGACGGTGGGGAAAAGCTACATGAATCATTCATGTACACACAAACCATAATTATGGATGAGGACAAAAGTGTCAGGGAGCTTAGTAAAGTCTAAAGTGTTGGAATGAGAAACACAGAACATTAACTTTAGTAATAATCTTAACAATGATTTCTAGAAGTATTTTATCAATTATGTTTAATACAATTATGTATTAAATTTTAAAATATTATCTACCTTTTTTCTCTAAAATTCACTTTCTAGGCCAGATGTGGCAGCTCACATTGATGATTCCAGCACTTTGGGAGGCTGAAGTAAGGGAACTACTTGAAGCTAAGAGTTCGAAACCTGCCTGGGCAACACAGTGAAATCCCACCTCTAAAAAAAATTTTTTTTAATTAACTGTGCATGGTGATACATGCCTGCAGTCCCCGCTACTCAGGAGGCTGAGAAGAAAGAATCACTTGAGCCCTAGAGCTTAAGGCTGTAGTCAGCTATGATCATGTCACTGTACAATGGCCTCGGCAACAAAGACAGACATTGTCTGTTAAAAAAAAAAAACTGTACAATATAGATAGACCACTAGCCAGACTAATAAAGAAGAGAGAAGATTCAAACAAACACGATAAAAAATGAGAAACGGGAGATCACCACTAATCCCACAGAAATACAAACTACCATCAGAGACTATTATAGAAACCTCTATGCAAATAAACTAGAAAATCTAGAAGAAATGGATTAATTCCTGGACACATACACCTTCCCAAGACTAAGCCAGGAAGAAGCTGAATCCCTGAATAGACCAATAGTAAGATCTGAAATTGAGGCAGTAATTAATAGCCTACCAAACAAAAAATGCCTAAGACCAGACAGATCCACAGCTGAAATCTACTAGAGGTATAAAGAGGAGCTGGTAGCATTCCTTCTGAAACTATTCCAAACAAAAGAAAAAGAGGGACTCGGTGCTAACTCATTTTATGAGGCCAGCATCATCCTGATACCAAAACCTGGCAGAGACACAACAAAAAAAATTTCAGGTCAATATCCCTGATGAATATTGATGCGAAAATCCTCAATAAAATACCAGCAAACCAAATCCAGCAGCTTATTAAAAAGCTCTTCCACCACAATCAAGTCAGCTTCATTCCTGGATGCAAGGCTAGTTCAACATACACAAACCAATAAATGTAATCCATCACATAAACAAAACTAATGACAAAAATCACATGGTTATCTCAATAGATGCAGAAAAGGCATTCAATAAAATTCAACATGTTCACACTAAAAACACTCAATAAACTAGGTACTGATGAGACGTATCTCAAAATAATAGGAGTTATTTATGATAAACCCACAGCAAATCGAACAGGCAAAAGCTGGAAGCATTCCCTTTGAAAACTGGCACAAGACAAGGATGCCCTCTCTCACTACTCTATTCTTCACAGTGTTTTCTATATTCAATGTAGAAAACAACAAAAGTAAGATCGTTTCTTATTTCTAAAATTTCTGAAGTATTAAACAGGCCATTTGCAAACTGGGCAGACCAAAAACACATATATCTTTACTAAGAAGAAATCAGATAACCTAAGATGAATCATTTTTAAATCAGGGTACTAAAGATTTCCTTAAGGTTAAAGCAGAAATCAGAGAAAGAAAAATATTAAATTATTTGAGTAGATATTTAGTTTAGTTTAGGTCCCCAACATAATTTACTTTTTAAAAGTAGATTAACTGAAGCTGACTGAAAGTTCAAAAGAACAGAGTTTCAAAAAAAATACAAAATAAAACACTAGATGATATATAAAGTTTATTTAAATCAAGTCTACCTGAATCATCCTGGGCTTCATGAGTTTCACCATCATCTGTTACCTCTAATTCTTTCACAAAATTTGAGGGAAACAATCCCAACTTGTTGTTCAGGGTTCCACTCCACCAGCCTTCTTCTACCTGAAAAAGTTCACAATTCCAAAGTAATAAAAACTTCTGTTAATTGAAAATCTTCACTCTATGGGAAAATTAAGTTACAAAAGCAAATGAGCACAAAATTAGCACTGTGAAATAAACCCTTTAAAATGTAAAACACAATGAAGAAAATATATTTTAAGTGCATTATATTTTAGTGGATTATTCATATATGGGATTAACCATATATCAACTACACTTTGCAACACTTACAATTAGAATTTGTAATCAAGCACAATCTATAAAGTACTTTTCATGCAAGTTATCAGATAATCAAATATACTTTATTAACAGCAAGAAGTACATAGCTTCTTCAGGAATGTCACTTCTGTACAGACTACTGAGTCTTAATTTGTGTATTATTTAAAGTAACTGGAAATTTTTTATTTGAAAAAAAATTAATGACTATAAAAGAATGCAACTTCCTAGCCAGGCATAGTGGCTCAGGTCTGCAATCCCAGCACCCTGAAAGGCCAAGGTGGGCAAACTCCTTGACCAGAGCAGCCTGGGCAACATGGTAAAATCCTATCTCTTAAAACAATATATGAAAATTAGTTGGGCATGGTGGTTCCCGCTTTTAATTCCAGCTACTGAAGAGGGTGAGCCTGACTGTGCCACTGGACTCCAGCGTGGGTTTAAACAGAGGAGACCCTGTCTTAAAAAAAAAAGAAAAAAGAAAAGAAACGTAACTTCCCAAATGGCATAGAAAATTGCTAAACCTACTATTTAAACAGTGATTCTTAGTTTAAGTATAATAATTTCCTACTTTTAAAAACCCAGATGTCAATCAAACACTTTAGAAAAACATTTACACTTACTAATATGATTACTCAATTTCCAAGAATTAATTTAATCTTTAATAACTATAAAAATTGTATAGTTTCTCATAAGGATATTAAGGAGTGCTTACAGGTTAAAAACAATTTTTTAGGCCAGGAGCAGTGGCTCATACCTGTAATACCAGCACTTTGGGAGGTCAAGGCAGGCAGATCACCTGAGGTCAGGAGTTTGAGACCAGCCTGGCCAACATGGTAAAACCCCATCTCTACTAAAAATAAAAAAAATTAAAAGTTAGCCAGGTGTGGTGGTGCATGCCTGTAGTCCCACCTACATGGGAGGCTAAGGCAGGAGAATCGCTTGAACCTGGGAAGTAGAGGTTGCAGTGAGCTGAGATCATGCCATTGCTCTCCACCCTGGGCAACAGAGTAAGACTCCATCTCAAAAAAAAAACAAAAATTTTTTTTTAAAAAAGAGTAAACTATTCACTGTCAAAATTTACTTACCCAAACTACACACAATATAGCTAGAAAAAGATCTATTTTTTTGTTTAAAGTATTTTAAATTTTTTTCCATCTCATACAAAGTAGGCAAGCTTTTACTAAAGTTATTCATCTAACAGGCATTATGTGTAACCCATGGTATTAACAACTAGGGAAAAATTCAAACTTGCATATGAGAAATTTCTGTTCTTCAATAAAACGTCTAAAGAAAAAAAACAAACAATAAACAGACAGCTACAATACAATGCAAGAGGTACTATAACTAAAGTATGAACAAAATGCTGTTAGAAGCACATAGAAAGGGCTTGAAAGAATCAAAAAACGCTCCCCTGGCTGGTGCAGTAGCTTACGCCTGTAATCCCAGAACATTGGGAGGCAGAGGCAGGCGATCATCTGAGGTTGGGAGTTGAAGACCAGCCTGACCAACATGGAGAAACCACGTTTCTACTAAAAACACAACACAAAAAACTTACAGGCACACGCCTATAATCCCAGCTACTCGGGAGGCTGAGGCAGGAAAATTGCTTCAACCCAGGAGGCAGAGGTTGCGGTGAGCTGAGATCGTGCCATTGCACTGCAGTCTGGGCAACAAGAGCGAAACTCTGTCTCAAAAAAAAAAAATGCTCCCATGAAAGGAAATGACCAAAAAAATGTGATATTAAAGACTGAGTAAGAGTAAAAATATAGTGACTTAAAAATAAATGATTCATGGAAGGTATAGCTAAAATACAAAGTGGCTGCTAGAATACAAGCTGATTGAGGGAGAAAAAGAAGGCAGTAAAGCATGAAGCAATCAGAATTTTTATCAGACTTAAGGAAGCACCAAAGAACTGAAAGCTATCCAAACTAAATGAGATGGAAGATATGTAGACCAAGATATAACACATAAAACAAAGGGAAAGAAACATCAGCTGTCTATTATCTATACCTGAAACCCCAATTAGTGGCAACTGAGGAGTTAGGATTATTTAAAGAATTCTTAGGAGGCAGAGTAGTCTGGTGTTAAAAAGAAAGAAAGAAAGAGAGAGAGAGAGAGAGAGAGAGAGAGAGAAAGAAAGAAAGAAAGAAAGAAAGAAAGAAAGAAAGAAAGAAAGAAAGAAAGAAAGAAAGAAAACAACTCAAAAACAGACTGCATGACAATTTGCAATTGCAAAAATATAGAACCAGCCCAAATGCCTATCATCAAGTGAATAAAGAAATTGTGACATATATACACACACTAATACCATAGAATACTACTAACTCAAGAATGGAAAACCCATCATCATATGATCTCACTCATATGTGGGAGCTAAACTATGAGGATGCCTGGACTTTGGACTTGGGAAGAAAGGATGGGAGTGGCAAGGGATAAAAGACTACATATTGGGTACAGTGTGCACTGCTGAGGTGATGGATGCACCAACATCTCAGAAATCACCACTAAAGAATATATTTATCTAACCAAACACCACCTGTATCCCAAAAACCTATTGAAATTTTAAAAATTAAGAAATTTTTAGAAGAAAAAAAAAATAGACTGCAAGAATCGAAATTCAGACTTAGATGGCTGCAAGATCTCTTATCCTGCAACTGTGACCTTGACACTCCTCCCACCCAGAAGTGATGGTCTCTGTTCCCTACTCCTTAAATCTTGGTGGCTTATGACTCACTTGTAACCAACAAATGGTAAACTGTAAAAGGCAATAAAGTTAACACCACATGTGCTGAAATGCTTGCACTTAAGAGCTGTGAACTGCCATATAATAAGTCCAACGATCTTGAGATGCCCATACTGTAAGAAAGACAACCCAAATGGAAAGTCTAACATAATGGCTCTCCAATTGGCAGTTCCAGTCTTCAAGGCTTCTAGGCACCAGACATGTGAGTGAAAGAAATTTCCTATCATTCCAAGAGTCGCCAGCATTGAGTCTTTCCAGCTGAGGGCCCTAGACAAGTCATTCGGGCCATGCTCTATCTGAATTCTTGACTCACAGGCATAATACAACCATTGTTCTTTGCCACCAAGTTTGGAGTGGGTTGGTATACAGCAACAGTACCCAAAACAGCCACCACTTATCTTCTCTGATTCAGTCTCTTCCTGTGTACAATGGGGATAAAAATACCTATCTTCTTAGGTTTTTTAAAACTTCCAAGGATATAATAAATATGAAACTTTCAGCATAGTGCTTCAAACATAACATAAGCTCAAGAAATGGTAACTATTATTACTGCTACCAGGTAAAAATAAAATAGAACACTCTTTCGATAAACACAGTCGAAGTTTGTATAAACATAAATATTAGTGATTTACAGGGTGTTTTCACACAAAATCAATCCATGCTACAATACATGATACCTAAACATACCTGTTAAAAACATGATCTTCAACTGTGAAATTAAACTTTAAAATTCTTTCAAATGATAAAAGCAGAGATGTGAAAAATTATTTTAAAGATTTTTTTCATTTTTTTATTTCCATAGGTTATTGGGGAACAGGTGGTGTTCGGTTACTTAAGTTCTTTAGTGGTGATCTGTGAGATCTTGGTGCACCCATCACCTCAGGAAAATACACTGCACTCAATTTGTAGTCTTTTATACCTCACCCCCTACTCACCCTCTCCCCCTGTGGCCCCAAAGTCCATTGTGTCATTCTTATGCCTTTGCATCCTCATAGCTTAACTCCCACTTCTAACTGAGAACATATGATGTTTGGTTTTCCATTCCTGAAATACTTCACCCAGAATAATAGTCTCCAATCTCATTCAGGTCGCTACAAATGCCATGAATTCATTCCCTTTTATGGCTGAGTACTATTCCATCGTATACATATATACCACAGTTTCTTTATCCACTCATTGATTGATGGGCATTAGGGCTGTTTCCACATATTTGCAATTGTGAATTGTGCTGCTATAAACATGGGTGTGCAAGTACCTTTTTCATATAATGACTTCTTTTCCTCTGGGATTGTAGTGGGATTGCTGGATTAAATGGTAGTTCTACTTTTAGTTCTTAAATGAATCTCCACACTGTTTTCCATAGTGGCTGTCTAAGTTTACATTCCCACCAGCAGTATAAAAGTGCTCCCTGTTTACCACATCCACACCAGCATCTGCTACTTTTTGATTATGGCCATTCTTGCAAGAATAAGGTGGTATCACATTGTAGTTTTGATTTGCATTTCCCTGATAATTAGTTATGTTGAGCATGTCTTCATATGTTTGTTGGCTGTTGCATAACTTCTTTTGAGAACTGTCTATCCATGTCCTTAGCCTACTTTTTGATGGATTTTTTTTCTTGCTAATTTGAGTTCATTGTAGATTTTGGATATTAGTCCTTTGTCAGATGTTTAGATTGTGAAGATTTTTTCCCACTCTGTGGGTTGTCTGTTTATTCTGCTGACTGCTCCGTAATTTAGGTCCTAGCTATTTCTCTTTATTTTTACTGCATTTGCTTTGGGTTCTGGTCACGAAATCCTACAAAGTCAATGTCTAGACGGGTTTTTCCAATGCTATCTTTGAGAATTTTTATAGTCTCAGGCCTTAGATTTAAGTCCTTGGTCCATGTTGAGCTGATTTCTGTATGAGGTGAGAGATGAGGATGTAGCTTCACTCTCCTACATGCTAGCCATTTACACCAGCACCATTTGTTGAAAAGGGTGTCCTTTCCCTATTTCATGTTTTGGTTTGCTTTATCAAAGATCAGTTGGTTCTAAGTATTTAGATTTATGTCTGGGTTCTCCATTCTGTTCCTTTGGTCTCTGCACCTATTTTTATACCAGTACCATGCTACTTTGGTGACTATCGCCTTATAGCATAAATTTGAAATCAGGTAATGTGAGGTCTCCAGATTTGTTCTTTTTGCTTTGGCTATGGGGCTCTTTCTTGGTTCCATATGAATTTTACAATTGCTTTTTTCTAATTCTGTAAAGAATGATGGTGCTATGTTGATGGGAATTGTGTTGAATTTGTAGATTGTTTTTAGCAGTATGGTCATTTTCACAATATTAATTCCACCCATTAACAAGCATGGGACATATTTTTGCATTTGTTTGTATCACCTATGATTTCTTTCAGCAAGGTTTTGTAGTTTTCCTTATAGAGGTCTTTCGACTCCTTGGTTAGGTATATTCCCAAACATCTTTTTTTTTTTAAGCTATTGTAAAAGGGGTTGAGTTCTTTATTTGATTCTCCACATGGTTGCTGTTGGTATATAAAAGAGCTACTCATTTGTGTACATTAATTTTGTATCTGCAAACTTTACCATATTATTTTATCAGTTCTAGGAGCTTTCTGAAGGAGCCTTTAGGGTTTTCAAGGTAAACAATCACATCATCAGCAAACAGAGACAGTTTGGCTTCCTCTCTACTGATATGGATGCCCTTTATTTATTTCTCGTCTGATTGCTCTCACTAGGACTTCCAGTACTATGTTAAGAGGAGTGATAAGAGCGGGCATTCTTGTCTTTCCACTTTTCCCCATCTTATGTTGGCTGTGAGTTTATCATTGATGACTTTTATCACACTGAGGTATGAGGTATGTCCCTTGTATGCCAATTTGGCTGAGAGTTTTAATCATAAAGGGATACTGGATTGTGTCTAATGCTTTTTCTACATCTACTGAGATGATCATGTGATTTTTATTTCTAATTCTGTTTGTGTGACGCACATTTACTGACTTGCATATGTTAAACTATCCCTGCATCACTGATATGAAACCCACTTGATCATGGTGCATTATTTCTTTCATATGTTGTTGGATTCAGTTAGCTAGTACTTTGTTAAAGATTTTGGCATCTATGTTCATCAGGAGTATTGGTCTGTAGTTTTCTATTTTTGTGATGTCCTTTCCCGGTTTTGGTATTAGGGTGGTACTAGCTTCACAGAATGATTTGGGAAGGGTTCCCTTTCTCTGTCTTGTGAAATAGTGTCAACAGGATTGGTACCAATTCTTTTAATGTCTGGTCCTGGACTTTTTTTTGTTGGTAATTTTTTAATTACCATTTCAATCTCGCTGCTTGTTACTGTTCTGTTCAGGGTATGCAATTCTTCCTAATTTAATCAAGGAGGATTGTATCTTTCCAGGAATTCAGCCATCCCCTCTAGGTTTTCTAGTTTATGTGCAGAAAAAAGTTCACAGTACCTTGAATAATCTTTTGTATTTCTGTGGTATCAGTTGTATTATCTCCTGCTTTGTTTCTAATTGAGCTTACTTGGATTTTCTCTCTTCTTTTCTTGGTTAATCTTGCTAATGGTCTATCCATTTTATTTATCTTTTGGAAGAACAAGCTTTTTCTTTCATTTATCTTTTGTATTTTTTTGTTTCAATTTCACTTAGTCCTGCTCTGATCTTGGTTATTTCCTTTCTTCTGCTGAGTTTGGGTTTGTTCTTCTTTCTCTCGTTCCTTGAGGTGTGACCTTAAAGATTGTCAGCTTGTGCTCTTTCACACTTTCTGATGTAGGCATTTAGGGCTATTAACTGTCCTCTTACCACCATCTTTGCTGTATCCCAGAAGTTTCTGAAAGGTGTCATTAAGAAAATTTTTTTAATTCCCATCTTGATTTCATTTTTGACCCAATGATCATTCATTTAATTTCCATGTATTTGCATGGTTCTGAAGGTTCCTTTTGGAGTTGATTTCCAGTTTTGTTCCACTATGGTCTGAGGGAGTGCTTAATATAATTTCAGTTTTTTAAAATTTGCTGAGGCTCATTTTGTCAGCTATCATGATCTGTCTTGGAGAAAGAACATGTGCTGTTGAATAGAATGTATATTCTATGGTTGTTGTGTAGAATGTTCTGTGAGGGTCCTTAGCTTTGGTTGTTTAATGTATTATTTTTGTGCTGGTTGGCGTCCTGTTGGGAGGTGGCACTTTCAAGAGAGCATCAGCTGTATAGTTGGGGAGGAACAGGTGGTGGGTGGGGCCTTAGAACTCCCAAGAGTATATGTCCTTTGGCTTCAGTTACTAGGGTGGGTAGGTAAGGACCATTAGGTGGGGGCAGGGCTAGGCATGTCTGATCTCAGATTCTCCTTGCATGTGTCTTGCTGTGACTTGAGTATTCGGGGCATCTCCCAGGTCCTGCAGGAGCAATCAGCTTCCTGTGGGTTCTCTTGGCTTTCCTAACATATTCCTACACTGGTTCTGGAGCAAAAGTTCACAATGTGAGCCTCCATATGCTGCTCTGTCCATCCCACTGGGAGCTGCAATCTAGTCCTGCCTTCTGTCCACCATGATTTCTCTATTTTTAAAATATTTTTAAATCCCATTCTAAGATGTCAAAATGTAGGGCTACCATAACAAAATGCCACAGACTTAGTAGCTTAAACAACAGATTTATCTTCTCACAGTTTTGTAGGATTAGAAGTCCCAAGATCAAGGGTTGGTTTCTGGTGACGCCTCTTTTCTGGCTTGTAGAGGACCACCATCTCCTTGTTTTCTCACTGGATCTTTTCTTGTATTGGGGAGGGCAATGATGGACTGATGTCTCTTCCTCTTTTGTAAGGATACTAGTCCTGTCATTTTAAAAGCTTTGCCTTGTTTGAATTATCACATTCAAATGATTTTGGTTTGTATTCCTTTGTTACACAAAAGGCAAAATTGCTTCTATTTCACTGCTTTGTGCCTACGGTAAATTCAGAATCAAAGAAAAGGCTTGTTTATGTTCTTAACTACTTAGATTATATTAATTTTTAGCTTTAAAGGGGCACTTCTATTCTTAAAGGCAGTAAATACAAATACATACACAAATACAGCAAGGATGAGTAAAGAAACTTTATACCTCTTTTTTTACGTGACAAAAGTTTTCACAAAAGACTAATATTCTCACAATTAATTTTTCTAAAATCCAGAGAGCATTAACTACCGTTGTTACTTTATCTATAACACATTTTTTCCTTACCTCTTCATTAATATCAATAATATCTCCCACTTTCAGCTCCAGTTCATCCTCATTTTGTGGAATATACTCAAAAAGAACTTTACACTGACGCTTCTTGATCTCTAAAGAAAGTAATAATTAGAAATTAGATTAAGAAAAATCATTTTTAAAAACAGTATCTGTATTTACATCCCATGTTTATAGTTATATAAGTAAATAAAAACAGAACATATGAGCATTCCAAACAGCTAATCACAATCAGACCTGGTTGGTTTTTTACCCCAACCCCGTACTACAATGTATTCAAAGACAAATAAATTCAATTTAAATAGGGTAAAGCTTCAGGAAACAGAATCTGCTTACACATCTTACCCCACCAATTACACAAAAGCAAAATATCCAAACACCCGTTACCACTTTTGAGACTAAAAAAACAGACAAAAACACACTTTTGGCACAACAAATTCATCACAGACAAGTCCTCTAGGCTAGTGATTTTCAGACTACTTTTTAATCAAGTCTGGGAATACTACTTAAAATTAGTACTTTTATGACTGTCTGTAGAAAGAAGAAGCAGGACGTACAAATCTCCAATGTATTTTATCTTCTTTAATAACTATTTTCAGACAGCTAAAAATCAAACTCACTTATGGGAAGATAATTTTACTTTAGCTTTTCAAACAAGCTTCAATTATCCGGAAATGATCATTTATAACCATTCAGACTTGTGTTCTCAACCTTTTTCAAGCTCTAAGAACTGAGAACTCAGACTCACTCCCATCTTTAAAAGTGAATCATTAAGCAGCTATGGGTAGATGACCAGGTATAGTTGATTACTTCTTGGTACTCAAAGTGTGTTTCTTAGACCAGCAACAACAGTACAACTTGGGAGCTTGTGAGATACGTACTATCTCAGGCTCTACTCCACATACTTGTTCAGAACTGAATAAAAAGTTCCCTCAAAATTCATATATTGAAACCCTAACACCCAGTGTGTTTGGCAATAAGGTCTTTGCTGGGTGGTAAATAGGGTTAAATGAGGTCCTAAGGTTAAGACCCTAATCAGATAGGACTAGTATCCTTACAAAAGAGGAAGAGACATCAGCCCATCATTGCCCTCCCCAGTATAAGAAAAGATCTAGTGAGAAAACAAGGAGATGGTAGTCCTCTACAAGCCAGAAAAGAGGCATCACCAGAAACCAACCCTTGATCTTGGGACTTCTAATCCTACAAAACTGTGAGAAGATAAATCTGTTGTTTAAGCTACTAAGTCTGTGGCATTTTGATATGGAAGCCCTAGCAGACTGAATTTTGAATCAGAGTCTGTACTTTAAAAAGATCCCTAGGTGATTCTCAATCTTGTACCCAATAATTCAGTCACCTTGATCTTTAATTCCTTGAAAATGGCATACCCTATTCCTTCTCACATTAAAATGTATTGTTTCATTTGTCAAGGAACTTTACTTTCATCCATGAAGCCCACCTTCAACTCATCTTCACTTCTCAGCTTAGAAGACACTTCCAAATAGCTTTCTAAATTAAATACTCTTCCTTTGTGCTATTCTAGCACCCTGTCCTTACCCCTTATTGTCTTTGGCAACCTACCCAGCACCTAGCATAGTCCCTGGCTTATTCTAGGTATCTGATATGGTCAGTTTGTGCTCCTATAACAAAATACTTGAGACTAGGTAATAAAGATAGTACAAATTCACTTCTCACTTTTCTGGAGTCTGAGAAATCCAAGATCAAAGTGCCAGCAGATTTTATGTCTGGTGAGGGCCCTCTTGCTGTGTCGTCACATGGCAGAAGGGCAAAAAAGGGCCTAAGCTAGTTCCCTGCTCCTCTTTCATAAGGCACTAATTCATTCACAAAAGCACAGCCCTCATGACTTACTCATTTCTCAAAAAGACCCCACCTATTAATATCACCAAAATGGAAATGAAATTTCAACATGAATTTTAGAGAGAACCATAATTCAAATGACACGAGTATCTGATAAATATTTTTAAATGAATTAATAAACAAATATCTAGGTCTAGCTATATGGCGTTAATGTCAACAAGAGTGTCAACATTCCAACAACAGCCTGTCACCAACAATCCTAACAAGATTTTTCTTAATAATTTACATGCACACTTAAAGAACAGAACGAGAAGGAAACATGCACACTAAAAAAAATTAGTGATAAAAATTGAATATACAATGAGAGAGTAAAATAGTTAATACAAACTATAAATATTTCAAAAATTAGAAAGGATAGGTTTGAACTAGAGCAGATATGGAAGGCTTCAAAGAATAAATGATAACAGAATTATACAATGAAATATGAGTAAGATACAAGAAGGTGGAATAGATGTGGCAGATATTCTAGAGCAAGGAAAATAGTTTTACTAACAAAGTAGGATTTAGTGATACAAGGATTCTAAGGAAAGAGAACAAAGGAGAATCCTAAGAAGTAATCTAGACAGGCAGAATTTCACTGCATCAAATTATAATCTCCAAATAAAGTCTTTGTAAAGAAAGATGCCATTCTATAATAGAAGTATCAGCTGTCCTGAAGATCAGAAGACTTGTGTTCTGGTAGAGTTGTCATTATCTAGTTATTTCACTGAAAGTCTCTAGGAATCAATTTCTTGGGCCATAAAATTACAATGTGGAACTAGAAAACCACTACAGTTACTTCAGCTCTGACATTCTGTGGATCTACGAGATTATCGAGACAAAAAGTAATCTAGCTGTACCCCCAAAACAACAAAAGCAGCACATCATATGCAAACAATAGCATAGAGAGGTACAAAACAGACATAACCATCAAGTAGATAAAATAACTGTCTCCAAATAAGAAAGTTACATTTGTGTTAAGTTTTTTTTCCCTTCTAAAGCAATCAATTTCTACCTTTTATTGTAGTTTTCATAATAAAAGAAACCAAAGAAAATAAACAATGACCATAATTTTTTAACTAACCTACAGTTTACAGTAAAATTTTTCACATTTCACCAGATCTCAAAGTAAATTTTTAAGTACTTTAAAGAATAGTTTTATGCATGTTACAGGAAAACTTCTCATCTCTTAAAATACAGAGTCCCTAATACCTTTGCAAGTTGTTCCACTGACCTTGAGAAAATACATTGAATAATGTGTTATTTGTGGTTAGCACTTAATAGATAAGAGGCAAACAATCCATATTATTGAAAAGAAGCATCTATTTTGCTCCAGGTGCTCTTACAGGAAGAAAATCCTTTCTATCTTTCTGATAAATTCAGATCATTTTAAAAATGTGGTTTCTTTTTCATGAATTTTAATATCTCTTAAAATTAGACTTGAGGTGAACTGGACTACTCATCAGCCCCCACCCAGGCAACTGAATGAAGTTTGAGCAGCCTAGTTATATTTTAACCAGGAGCTTTATTTCTTCCTCTCACACTAAGCATAATTTTTCCCAAATAGTTTGTATTAATAGAATCTTTTGCCAAAAAAAAAAAAGTTTCATTTAATCAAAGGAAAGAGTCACATTGGATAAAGACGTCTAAATAGCTATTATTACCACGAACAATGAGTCATTTATTTAAAAAAAAAAAAAAGAAAGAAAATTCCACATTATTTCATATTTAAATAGGGTTCACTCATAAATTAAGGTGACTACCTATACTGAATCCATCCATTAATTTAACTGCCAGCACAATTAAGGTGGGATTTTGAGATTTTTCACATTTCAAACTGCACAAGGTCAACAAATGTTAATTTCTAATCAGAAAGCATGCTAAGCACAAAAGAGAAAAGAAGAACAGAGGTGTCAATAAAAGGATACATGAAATTAAGTCCAATTAAAAAAAAACTGTAACTACTATTTCTTTTTTCTTTTTTTGAGACAGGGCCTCACTCTGTCACCCAGGCTGGAGTGCAGTGAGTCTGCTCACTGCAATCTCGGCCTTCCAGGCTCACGTGATCCTCCCACCTCTGCCTCTCAAGTAGCTGGGACCACAGGCACTTGCCACCATGCTCAGCTAATTTTTGTATTTTTTTGTAGAGATGGATTTTGTCATGTTGCCCAGGCTGGTCCTGAACTCCTGGGCTCAAGTGATCCACCCACCTCAGCCTCCCAAAGCACTGGGACTACAAGTGTGAGGTACCACACCCATCTATTAGTATATTTGTATTATAAGTAACTTTTAATACTTCTCAGATCTACAAAATATTAATTGTACAAAAACTGTCTTTTAAAAATCATTATGTAAGTAAAGCTACTAAGAAAGAAGAGAATAAAGGAGGTACAGCAAAGGCAGGGACATACTGCATTTCTTTCATGTACCAGCACTATTCTAAATTCTTCATGTTTCTCACACAACAAAGAATTAACACTTACTATCTCATTTACCAATGAGAAAAAAGAAAATAAGAAGTTAAATAATCCATCAAAGACCACATAGCTATAGTGAGCTAATATTATATCCACTTCCGAAATATTATGCCCACTTCTAAGCCTTTTATCTTTCCACTATAGTATGCTGCCTCCTTTACAGATTACTTCGTGCTTTGACATAACTCATATAGTCTAGTCACACTAGATTTTTATTCCCCTAAAATATCATATACTTGTTTATTTCTATGGGCCTGCCAGAAGCTGCATTTCTTCCTTGAATGCTATACTCCCAATCTCCATGTGCTTGTACGTCCTACCTAAAGAAGAGCTTCAGTACACTTTGCTTGACAACCCTGTACAGAATTACCTTTTCATCTAAAATATCACTGCATATATGTCTCTCATACAGCTCTGAGTAGTATAAAATACCAGAATAACTGTAAACATTTAAAAAGGCCTTATAATTACTTAACATGTTAATGCCTCTTATATCCTATGAGAAAACTATGAGTATCATCTCTATTTTATAGTAACTTGATGTTCACCCCAATAGACTGTAAATTCTGAATCACCCTTCATACCTAGCTTTATGTGGCAGATTTAACTGACTAGACTAATACTTTTTCTCATGATCATACTATCTACAGATATAAAGGCATTTGGCACACAAGAGTTCAAAACTTTCAGAAAACTTTACCTGTTTAGTATTTTTTAAAAACAAAACCAAATTGCGTGACTCAGTAAGTCGAATTTCAGACTCAGTAAGATTACTGTCCTTGTTCTTTTTCTAATAAAACAGAAAATCCTTAATTTCTAAATATGAATAAACAAGAATAGTTAGGTATTTCATGTCTGAAAAATGGATGTAAATATTCAGATCAAACAAAGCTCCTAAATTATGGAACCATTTCTCAATGAAGATCATTGTTTTTAATGTTTCCATCAAATGCTAAAATAAGAGCATACCCCAATAAGAAGTGGGCAGCTGAATGCTAAAACTTCAGAAATAGCAAAAGGATTTCTGATCCAGTGTTTGCTTCCAGTTGGCTCTGGAAAAAATATCTTCAGGTTTTATTAAAGCATTAAAATTTATTTAACTAGTCAATTTTTAAAATAAATTTCTTTCTCCACCAGGCATGGTGGCTTACACCTGTAATCCCAGTACTTTGGGAAGCCACGGCAGGTGGATCACCTGAGGTCAGGAGTTTGAGAACAGCCTAACCAACATAGTGAAACCCCATCTCTACTAAAAATACAAAATTAGCCGGGCATGGAGGCTCACGCCTGTAATCTCAGCTACTTGGGAGGCTGAGACAGGACCATCACTTGAACCCAGGAGACAGAGGTTGCAGTAAGCCAAGATCATGCCACTGCACTCCAGCCTGGTCAACAAGAGCAAAACTCCATCTCAAAAAAATAAAATATAAATCAATGTATTTCTTCAATAAGCAAATAATCAAATGTTAAGAAACACAGTGAGTCAGCCATGAATCTTACATGAATGATAAATGAATACATCATTTTCATGTAATAAAATATTCATTACATGATTTCATGAATCAGCCATTCATACAGCTGAATCTTTATAAAAAATTTTCTCGCCCAAAGCAGTGGTTTGGGCCTATAATCCCAGCATTTTGGGAGGCTGAGGCAGGTGGATCACTTGAGGCCAGGAGTTCGAGACCAGTCTGGCCAACACGGTGAAACCCCATCTCTACTAAAAATAGAGAAAACAAGCCAGGTGTGGTGGCATGTGCCTGTAATCCCAGCCACTGGGGAGGCTGAGGTTGCAGGAAGCTGAGATTGTACTAATGCACTCCAGCCTAGATCAAAGAGTGAGACTCCATATCAAAAAAAAAATTTCTCATCCTCAGCAATAAATATATCGTAATGCTTAGGCCATTAAATGAAAGGTTAAAGCTGTTCAAGACACTACCTACTTTGCTGAGATGTTCTACTTAAGGCACTCAAAATTTTAGAAAATCTTCATTATCACTATCATGAAGAAAAAGATGTGATCTCTGTAGCATACTTTCAACTGATTCTATTAAAAAGCATATGTATATAAAGATAAAGCCAATGTGACAAAATGTTACAAGCATATGTAGGTGAAGGGTATACCAAGTTCACTGCACAATTATTCCTTCAACTTTTCTAGATATTGTAAAATTTTTCAACTAAAATAGAAAGTTAGAACACCCTACCCAGTTGAAAAGGGTAGAGTGTTCTAACCTGAGATGATCTAGTCATTTGAGTCAGTCTTTTTCCCCTTATCAGTCAGAATATTTCAGTGTCAAAGAGCGACTATGAACCATGCTCATTTTTTTCAAAAGGTATGCTGCAAAGACACAGTCAGTGGACAAAATTTGATAGTATTCTGAATGTTACTATTTTCTTCAGCATTGACTCAAAATAACAAAATATACTATTTTCCAACCAAATGTTGTATGGAAGTGAAGTAATGTGTAGACTGGCATTCCTTCTACTAATTTTTCATGTCCAACATCATCCCTTGCAGTATAAACACTAGTGATCTATCAGTATCAACCTCAATATATCTTTTACACTCAAAACAATTAATTAGATGAAAAATCTCTTCTGCAGTAGTATGAGTTTCCACTAAAAAGGAAAATATAGTTAACAAACACTATGTATTCCCTCACATGTGCCAAGAGACTTCATCTGTTATCAATTTCTTCCAAATGTAAAATGAAATTTCTATCAATATTCCACAGCGACTTTTAATATTCTGACACTGAAAGACATCAATTCTTTACTCTCTAAACACAATACTTTATCATTACCTTTGTGGCTGATTTTACAAGGGTGTCAGAAGTAATGTGACTTGCAACCTACTTTTGCTTTGAGAAATGCAAATTTGTTATCTTCTCTGACTTTAGCAACTTATAGTAATCAACTTTTTCCTTAAAAACCCTATTCTATGTTTGCTCTAAAAATATATTAATAATTCCTTGTTTTATCAAATGAGCTACCATGCTTAGTAATGGATGATAGCAAAAGTTTTGATGGCTTCATTACTACCCCAAAAAAGCCAATACACTGGAAACTAGAGAAGAATGGCTCACTAGTCCAATCCAGTTTCTGGATACCCAATATCATACTAGTTATTTGAACCTCTCCTTTTTAGTGGCTTAGACAAAAATCAGCACATACACAGATTCACTTTGTCTTGGCACACAGGGATTTAAACTGAACATATATACTGCAGTGTTTATACTATCAACCTTATATTTAATACCATGGTTTTGGGTTTTTTAATTAATATTAATAGTACTGGTTGTATCTGCTACTATTTAACAATACAATGAGCCACTTTTAAATAACCGATCTATTTTAGGAATTAGAGATATGATCCAAACAGTAACAACAAAAAAAATCAAGTTTAATAAACATACAGTAATACATAAATAACAAGAAAACAGAAAAGCAAAAACAACCTGCATCCTGCTTTAAATGTTAGCTGACACCAAATGACCAATTTAGTCCTTGCAGCACATGTACTTAAAAACAAGTTATGAAAGATCCTTAGGAAAAAAGAGCCTAAGCTTCCTGGCACCAACTGCATAATGATTTTTCCTTCTTACAAGAAAAAAGAATTTATGTCCAGTGTTCTTATGAAAGGCAAATTTACTATATCCTTTCCTATTAGAAGATAAAGCGATAAAATATTCAGAACCTTCAATCTCTTTGACTAGCCTATACTTAAGAAGAAACTTACCCCTTTATAGTTCCCTAGAGTGAAAGAAAGTTGTAAATGGATTCTACTATGGACAGAGGTCATGGAAAAAAACCTCCCATGGGCCTGAAAATTCTCCCTGAGCACAGAAGTTCTATATAGTGGTTCAGCTGTACAATACAAAACTTTTATTTGTCCCCCAATCTCCAAGCAGTTTCAGAATTCAGGATCATAAACTGTGGAAACTTTCCACCTTCAGGCAGTAATACTGGAAAGCAGGACATGTAATATGTAAATATTCTTTGGACACTGTATTTCCATGAGAAACAAAAAACAAATAGAACCCTTTAATTGGTCTAAGTGTCATAATATCCATTTCATTTTTATGACAACCTGTTTTCATTTTATGAAAATAATGAAAGGATGATATAATCCAAAAATAGAGGTTTCCTCAATCCTGACAGACAACAGCATATGAAAGTAGAAGACTGAGACATAAGGGGACTCTATAAAAATTATTAATAGCCTTACAGTCACAATTTGGTAAATGTATGTAAACAAAATTTCTTTACTGTAGAAATTCTGTACTACAGGGATTTATAGACCGTAATTTCAAAGACATTAATTTAAAGTAAAGGTGATTAAATACTCATTATTTATTAACCCATTTATGCCAGAGGTTGCAATTTTTTGAATTTTTACAGTCACACGTTAGCAATGACCTTGAACAACAGGATAGTAATAACTCCTACATTCTTAGCATTCCAATAATGGAACACTAGGCATAGATGGGTTAAATCAAACTGACCATAGTAATAAGTATTCAATCTCTAGGCTGGCATGGTAGTTCATGTCTGTAATCCCAGCACTTTGGGAAGCCAATAGGGAAAAATCACTTAAGCCCAAGAGTTCAAAACCAGCTTAGGCAACATGGCGAAATCTCATCTCTACAAAGAAAAATACAAAAATTAGCCGGTGTGGTGGCACACACCTGTAGTCACAGCTACTCAGTAGGCTGAGGTGGGAAGATTGCTTGAGCCTGGGAGGTCAAGGCTGCAGTGAGCCGTGACTGCACCACTGCAGCCTGGACAACAGAGTGAAGTCCTATATATCTCAAAAAACAAACAAAAAAAATACACACACACACACACACACACACACACACATACACACACACCCCTTCAGGTTTTACTGTTAATTAGCTATCTGTTCCCATAACATTGTAATTCTTTGTATATATCTAGTATTTTACACCTTTTAAATAATAGTTTCTTTTGTTTTTGGAGATGGAGTCTTGCTCTTGTTGCCCAGGCTGGAGTGCAATGGCACGATCTCCACTCACTGCAACCTCCGCCTCCCAGGTTCAAGAGATTCTCCTGCCTCAGCCGCCGAAGTAGCTGGGATTACAAGCATGCACCTCCATGCCCAGCTAATTTTGTATTTTTAGTAGAGACAGGGTTTCACTATGTTGGTCAGGCTGGTCTTGAACTCCGGATCCATCCACCTCAGCTTCCCAAAGTGCTGGGATTACAGGTGGGAGCCACTGCACCTGGCCTTAAGTAAGTTTCTTTTCCAAGAATGTAAGCTCTTTGAGAACAGCAAGCAATATTATCCGTCTTTTTTTTTTCTTAACCACTTTCTCATCAGCAGCAAAACAAAATTCAAGAGTTTAAATGATCTTTCTCAAGTCATAAGACATACTCAAACCTATATCTGACTTCAAATATAATGCTCTCCTCCTTCTTTGCCAAATTGTTCTCCTAACATATTTACACAGTACCAAATTCTTAAAAAGTAATCTGCAGGGACAACTACCTTGGAAATGTTTATGTTCAGATGTCTAACAACTGAAGAAAAAGTGCTATCAAAATTCTTTTATCTATGCTCAGAATCAGCAGAATACAGTTAAGGTAAAATGTTAATCATTCAGCAGAGTCTGAAAAATAAATAAGAAAATAGAGCCTCATGCTTTAATTTATAATTCCTATGGATGGCAGCCAGCTACTCATACTGGGTATTCCCTATGTTATCGACTGCATATGACTAAAACTTGGGATTGACTATACAGGGCAATAACTAGTAACATGAGAATTTGCAAGAAGTTATGGCAGTCAGTTACAAAAGACTGAACTAATTTTTCTTAATTTAAAACAGTTACAAAATATCCTTCTATTTTGATGTAATTAAGCAGAATTATTTACATACTCTTCTTAATGTTTTTGGTTTGTGGATGTGGCTGAATTCCTCCAGCAGGAAGTCCATAAGTGCTTATTCGTTGTACAAGACTTGCTACATTTCCATGCCTTTCCCGTCTGATGGGCAAACTGTCATCTTTGAATTCTGTCTCTCTTTTAATTTCCTACAAAAGGGAAAATAAATAAAGAGGCAAGCTAAGTTACATTTTATTTATACTAAATCATTAAATGTAAAATGTCAAAAAATAGCTACAGTGATTACTATATAAATCATGATATCAATAGTTTTCAACATTTGCTATGTTCAAACATATCTGAAGAATAAAACACATTTTAGTAACAATGACTCATGCGGTTAAGTTTTATCAGAACTGGAGAAGAAGATAAAAGAGGCTCAAACCCCACTCCCATTACCCACCCCAACATAGAAAGAAACACTGATTTACTGATACAAAGAAAGGAAATACTTCAAAGTCAGAAGTGGACAAACTTTAAAGTATCAGATAGTAAATATTTTACAACTTGCAGGCCACACACTCTGTTGCAACAATCAACACTGTTATGTGTGATATAAATGCAATCATATATTTAAATGAATGAATATAACTATGTCCCAATAAAATTTTAATTTCAAATAATTTTATATGTCATGATATATTATCCTTTTGATTTTTTCCAACCATTTATAACATTATTAGCATTCTTAGCTCATGGGTCTTACAAAAACAGGCGGAATTCAGACTCGTCCTGTGGGCTAGTAGTTTGATGGCCCCTGATCTAAGTCATGGCTATAAAATAAGACATGTGAACCATCATGGAAAAGTATAAAATTTTATTGAAAGACAAGAAGACAAAAACAAAGTTATGCCATGTTCAGTAACTGAAAACTCAATACCATAAAGATATCAGTTATTCCTTAAAATTGATGTAATAAATCAATGCAATTCAAGTATATAAAAAATTTGGAGTAGCAATTTCATAACCTGTTTCTAAATTTATACAGAACAAAAGGCTACAAACAGTGAAAATACTTCAAGGAAAAGAAAGAGAAGGGACTTTTTGTTAACCAAAATACAAAGGAAAACCATAACAATATAATCAGACAATGTGCTACTGGCATTAAAGACATACGGATAAATGGAACAAAATAGGTAATCCATAAACAGACAAACTTAATTTAGAACAGAAAAAGTGAGGAACGATGGAATCTTAAAATACATTGTGCATGAAAATCTAATGTTCCATATTTAGTAGGAAATGAAACTGGATACATACCTCACTTATTTCATTAAAATTAACAATTTTAACTTGATATAGCAAGTATTATATATATATCTCCCCCCTAGACAAGGTCTTCCTCTGTTACTCAGGTTGGAGTGCAATGATGTGATCACGGCTTACTGCAGCATCAACCTCCTGGGCTCAAGCGATCATCGAACCTCACCTCTCAAAGTACTAGGATTAATTACAGGAGTAAGCCATGGTGACCGATCAAGTATACTTTTCTTAACTTTTACAACAGAACACTTCTATCTCGTTCATAAATTCTTATGATGATTATAAAAGTATTGCAGATTGCTTTAAAAGTATCTTGTGAAAAGGATTCTTATAAAACATACTTCAAATACTTAACTGATAATTTGCTAGTTTCTTAATACAATGCAAAAGTACTATAATTATTAATAGCTATATTTTTTTTAAAATCAATATGGAACAGGAAAGAAGAATACTGGTAACCTATCAATTTCCAAGATTTGAGAGTTGTGCAGTGCCCAAAAGGTGTACACATTTCATTAGTAATAACTGTAATTAAGAACAAAGTGATTTTTCTTTCAGTTTCTGTGTATTATTTTTAAATGGCTAAATTGTTAAAATACAAACACTTATTAAGTTTCTTCAATTCAACAGTAAGTACAACTCTTAGGTCTTTCTTTTGGTGTAGAAGCATCATGAAATAATGACAGAGACAATAAGGGTGTTGTGTAAACCAAGAAAGCTTGGGAATCTCTGGCATAGCAACTGAAAACGAGAATTCTTAAATTTTTTACTCTTAAAAGCTGATTATGTTAGTATGATATCAAAAAACACATTTTTGGGGTAGAGACAGGATCTTGCTATGCTGCCCAAGCTGGTCCTTAACTCCTGGGCTCAAAAGATTCTTCTTCCTTAGCCTCCTAGAGTTCTGGTACTAGTTTTGCCCAGCAAAAACCCACAAATTTTAAAATAATGTTCAGTTATATGTTTAAAAGATAAAAAAACAATTACTTCGTAAATAGGAAAACAGTTCTGGCAATATATATCGACAAATACCAAACTAAATAAGACACTAAATGAATGCTATTCCTTAATAAAATTCCTGGTTCAATACACACTGAAGTAAATTTATATGTGTGTTACTTGAAATAGTATCACCTTTCTTCCTTTAGCATTTCCATAAATACTTATTGAGCATCTACTAGTAGTAGGCAGCAGCTAGGCATACAAATATTAACAAGAGAGACTCTCTTTTGTTCTTATAGTACCGTACACTTCACAAAAGACTACAGAACATAATCAGGCTGTTAAAATTCAGTGTAAGAAATATCCAAAAACTGATTATCTTAGTATGATATCAAAAACAATCCAAACGTCCATCAAGTAAATGACTAAACAATGGAATTTTTACTACTTAATAGTAAAAATGAAGACGTTATTGAGACACAAAAACATTCATGAATTTCTAATTCTGACTGAAAGAAACCAGACACAAAATATACATGGTACATTAAAAATCTTAGAAAATACAAACTAACATATAGATTAAAAAGCAAATCAAGGGAGAGAGATCCAAGATGGCCGATCAGCAGCAGCTGAGGATTGTAGGTCCCAGTGAAAGCGCAAAGAGCGAGTGGACGCCGCAATTTCAGACGAATTTTTGTTGCCCACAGACTGAGATACTCCCAGCGGAGGAGCCCAGTGGGTCGCCAGCGCGACTCTTTTGGCCGGCGTGGCTGTTTTGCCGGCGCCCCGGTGCGGCGCTTCTCGGTGCGGAGCATATGGGACTGGGTGCCCTTTCAGTTGGGCTCAGCTGGTCCCATGCCCACAAAAAAACAGCAATCAGAAGCGCTGAGGACTGAGAGTTTCACAGCAAGCACAGCTGAACCCGGGAAGGCCCAGCTCTGTAGGGAACTGGCATCCGCAGAAGGAAAACTAAGAAACAGAAAAAACTTTATCACCAACAAGCCGGACGTCCACTCAGAGACCCAAACTGAAAGTCGGCAATTACAAAGACGACAGGTGGATAAATCTACAAAGATGGGAAGAAACCAGTGCAAAAAGGCTGAGAACACCTGAAATCAGAATGCCTCTCCTCCTACAGGGGATCGCAGCTCCTCATTACCAAGGGAACAAGGCCTGATGGAGAATGAGTGTGATAACTTCTGTGAGCTAAAAGAACATGTTCTAACCCAATGCAAAGACACTAAGAACCTTGAAAAAAGATTTGACGAAATGCTAACAAGAATGGACAACTTAGAGAGGAATATAAGTGAATTGATGGAACTGAAAAACACAACACGAGAACTTCACGAAGCATGCACAAGTTTCAACAGCCAAATTGACCAAGCAGAAGACAGGATATCAGAGGTTGAAGATCAACTCAGTGAAATAAAATGAGAAGGCAAGATGACAGAAAAAAGGGTAAAAAGGAATGTACAAAGTCTCCAAGAAATATGGGACTATGGGAAAAGACCTAATCTACGTTTGATAAGTGTACCTGAATGTGACAAAGAGAATGAATCCAAGATGGAAAATATTCTTCAGGATATTATCCAGGAAAACTTCCCCAACCTAGCAAGGCAGGCCAATATTCAAGTCCAGGAAATACAGAGAACACCACAAAGATATTCCTCAAGAAGAGCAACCCCAAGGCACATAATCGTCAGATTC